>JAFLJL010018977.1:77500-92500 GCA_018398815.1 Conus ventricosus | reverse complement strand
TCTCTCTCCTCTCTCTCTCTCTCTCTCTCCTCTCTCTCTCTCTCTCTCTCTCTCTCTCTCTCTCTCTCTCTCCTCTCTCTCTGACCCGGTCTCACAGAACGCGTGTAAAGCAGACCAGACTATGGTAATGCATTCCTTCATCAGGCGGGGGAGGGAGGGGGCATTACTGTGTTTGATGACAGGAATCGTATGTTCTTTTACAATGCCCTTTCCTTGTGCTGGATTCCATTACTGTGTTTGATGACAGGAATCCTATGTTCTTTCACAATGCCCTTTCTTGGCGCTGGTTCCATACTCAGTGCATTCATTACAACACACACGTTTGTGATGAATCGACAACATGCCGACGATGAACGCTAAATGCTCAGTTTACGACTGCTGTAAGGATGCGATGCTGCTGTTACCATAGGAAGGGGCGTAGGTGGGGGTAGGGCGGGGATGGGAGCACGAACGTCCGTCGCTTTCCTTTGCCATAACCCTGACATGCCAACAAGAATCAGCCCCTAAACTATGTGTTAGTCGAATCTGGCCACAAAAGGAGCAACAGTGAACCTTAAAAGCTTACAGTTCCCATCTCAGAACAGGCGTACGATGACGACGCGGGCAGTACATCCCTTTACACTGCATGCCCTGAGATGTCCACCAATCCGACAGTTGCGTGTTCGAATCCCGGCATCGCCTAGAAGATAATCTGGCAGCAGAACGTGCTGCATTTAGGCATCATGACCTGAAGGCGGCCCTGTCCCTGTTAGAGTTTAAGGAGTTCAAGGCTGAAATAGCTGTCTATTGGGTGTGTTTGGGTGTGAGTGTGTGTGTGTATGTGTGGGAAGGGGGGAGGGGGGGAGGGGGCGAACTGAGATTTCACTGAAGAGCTTTTATTTACTACTACTATTACCACCACAGCTATACTTCTGCTACTACTACTACTACTACTACTATACTACTACTACTACTACTGCTGCTGCTGCTGCTGCTGCTGCTACTACTACTAATAATACTACCACCACCTCTACTACTGTACAGCAACAAGTGCTGACACTCGACCTGTTGGTCTTTCAATCACTGAATGTTGCCACCATGATGTTCTGTTGCCTCCCAGGAGACGTCGGGGACTGGAAGAAACACATGACAGTGGCTCAGAGTGAACGCCTTGACGCCGCCATGACACTTCTCAAGTCATGTGACTACCGCTTCCGCTACACGCTATTGGGAATTGTGGGTGTCTCTGGCGCTTTTTTTTCCCCAAACCTGGTGTGCTATAACTATGAAAACATACGATAATCGACACAATGCATCGTAGCCAATGTAGGATAGTTTTTGACAATAACCAGATAATGTGAAGAAATACACTTGCGTTCGCTTTCTTCGACCTGTGACGTGACTATATTTTTAAGCAAATTTTATGCAAATCCATGTTAGTTCCATATTATTTTACTTAGAATTAACGAAAATCAAACGATTCTGAGAAACACAATTATTGTACTCTCACAAAGCCCTTAAAAGATAAAATGGTATTCTTTACTACTCTAAAAAATGTATACATATACTTGCATAAAGCCTGTAAAAACGCAATGATATTCTTCGCCACTTTGACAAATTTGTGGATATACTTGTATAAAGCCTTCAAAAGACGCAGTGATATGCTTTACTACTCTGAGAAATGTGTGCATATACTTGCCTAAAGCCTTCAAAAGACGCAGTGATATGCTTTACTACTTTGAGAAAGTTGTGCGTGTACTTCTATAAAGCCTTTAAAAGACGCAATGATATGTTTACTACTCTGTGAAATTTGTGCATATACTCGCATAAAGCCTTTAAAAGACGCAATGATCTTGTTTAGTATTCTGAGAAATGTTTGCATATACTTGCCTAAAGCCTTTAAAAGACGCAATGATATTGTTGCGTATTCTGAGAAATTTGTGCATATACTTGTGCGTAAAGTCTTTCAGAAGTCGCAATGTTATGCTTTAGTTGTCAGTATGCAATGCCTGGTTTGTGTACATTACGCTGTAATAGGCTGTGAAGTTGTCAGCATGAGTTGTTACAATTTTTGTTATGCTTTCATGCATTCTGCGCTTTGAATGTTATATTCTGTATTTGTATTTGTATGGTCCTAACCACCACCACCACCCTCCACCTTCAGCACCCTCCCCACCCCTCCTCCATCTTCCTTTCGGCCAAGCATCAGCAAGGATTGTGACCTATACTGAGTGCACATTCATTTCATTTATTCTAGACTGTACTCTCTCTCTCTCTCTCTCTCTCTCTCTCTCTCTCTCTCTCTCTCTCTCTCTCTCCTCTCTCTCTCTCTCCTCTCTCTCTCTCTCTCTCCCTCTCTCTCTCCGGATAGATAGATAGGTAGATAAACAGACAGACGGACATATACATGTAGATTTATACAGTTACACAATATAAGCAGCATGTACACTGCTTCATAGCTCTGTTTTATCACAACAATGTTTTCCTTCTGTTGTGAAGTTTCCTCAGGTTAGCGATTGCGCTGGTTTCATTACACATAATTCTTCATGACTACAAAAGCTGTTCTCTGCTCACAACATCAAAATGTCTAAATATCCAACCACCATTGTAGCCGATAGATTTCTTCTTCTTTTTTTTTTTTCTTTTTTTTTTTTGCCAGTCCCAATCTTTGCTCACAAAACCAAAATATCTAAATTTCCATTCACCATTATAGCCGATAGACTTTTTTTTTTTTGCAAATCACAATCTCCGCTCACAAAATCAAAATATTTGAATATCCACCCACCATTGTAGCCGATAGGTTTCTTCTTTTTTTCTTTTTTTCTTTTTTGCCAGTCCCAATCTTTGCTCACAAAACCAAAATATCTAAATTTCCATTCACCATTATAGCCGATAGACTTTTTTTTTTTTTTTGCAAATCACAATCTCCGCTCACAAAATCAAAATATCTAAATGTCCACCCACTATTGTAACCGATAGATATCTTTCCAAGCACAGACTATCATTGCAGTCATATTAGGAAAAATATTCACTTACACTCAAACTGTATCAACAGCTTTCGTTTAGAATCTCCTCCACATAACCACAACTCAACCCTTCCCTCCCCCCTTCTTTTTACACGCTTGCACGCATGCACACACACATACACACACACACACACACACACACACACACACACACACACACACACACACACACACACACACACACGCGCGCGCGCGCACGCACGCACGCACGCACGCACGCACGCACGCACGCACGCACGCACGCACGCACACACGCACGCACACACACACACACACACACACACACACACATGATGCAAAGTATATAAACGTACTCCCAGTTTATCTTGAATACGTGTGAGATATTCCATAAAGAGGAAAAACCGTTTTGGTCCGTTATAGCTGTTAGTAACGGCTATTCTGGTAAACATCGGCCAACATCTATGACCCATAATGAACATACCTACAAATTTTCAGTGACCAAGTACTTTCTGAGATTTTTCACAAGACGAAAACCCTTTATGGGCCGTTATAGCCGTTAGTAGCGGCTATTCTGGTAAATAAAACATCAGGCATCATTTGTGACCCATAATGAACATACCTACATATTTTCAGAAAGATCGGCCAGGTACTTTCTGAGATTTTCCATTAAAAAGAAAAACCGTTATGGGCCGTTATAGCCGTTACTGATGGCTATAACGGTTAAATAAAACATCGGACATCATTCGTGACCCATAATGAACATACCTACAAATTTTCAGAAAGATCGGCCAAGTACTTTCAGAGATTTTCCATAAAGAAGAAAAATCGTCATGGGCGGTTACAGCCGTTAATAACGGATACAACAGTAAAACAAAAACATCGGGCATCATTCGTGACCCATAATGAACATACCTAAAATCTTTCAGAAAGATCGACCAGGTACTTTGAGATATTCTATAAAGAAGAAAAACCGTTATGGGCCGTAATAGCCGTTAGTAACAGCTATAATGGTTAAATAAAACATTGGGCATCATCCGTGACCCATAATGAACATACCTACAAATTTTCAGAAAGATCGACCAGGTACTTTCTGAGATATTCCATAAAGAAGAAAAACCTCTATGGGCCGTTATAGCCATTAGAAACGGATATGACAGTTAAATAAAACATAGGACATCATCCATGCATCATAAAAAACATACCTACAAATTTTCAGAAAGATCGGCCCAATACTTTTGTCTGGAGTGAGTGGAACACATTTTGACCATAGACGGACAGACAGACATACACACAGACAGCATTTTTATGTTCTATACGAACTGGAAGTACAAAAACTGCGAGGCGAAAATTGTTTTATTACGACACATCTTGTACCCACGTATCTTCTAACGTGCACGTGAAATGAGAATAAGTGGCAATCAATATATCTTACTACCTGTGTGTAATAATAATAATAATAATAATAATAATAATAATAATAATAATAATAATAATAATAATAATAATAACAACAAGATAAATAAAATTAATAATAATAATAATGATAATTCTTATTATTATGCTGCTGCTGCTGCTGATGTTCATGATGATGATGATAAAAAGGAGAAGAGGAGGAGAGTGGAAATATGAAAAGGGTAATCGAAGGAAATTCTTTCCTATCTTTTCTGTGAAGTGGTTAAAATGTTCCTTTGTTTTCTTGAAAATTGCAAATGAAATGTTCACACACACACACACACACACACACACACACACACACACACACACACACACACACACACACACACACACGCACACAGAGAGAGAGAGAGAGAGAGAAGAGAGAGAGAGAGAGAGAGAGAGGAGAGAGAGAGAGAGAGAGAGAGAGAGAGAGAGAGAGCAACAATCAAAACACACCAGCTGGACATTTTTATCAAATTAACAAGGACTATCATCTTGTTCTGTCCAATGACTGTCTTTCATTTCATTCGTGACCAGACATATTGGAACGTTGCCTAACATCGTGGCAGTACATTAATGTTGAGTTGACTGTGAAGAGAAATTAGGCTTTGACAGAAATTAATGAGAGATTTGAAGGGGCGGGCTAGATCATTGGGAGAGATTCGGATTCGGATGATTTACTCATATAGGCCTTAGCCCCTTATGAAGGGGTGAGTGAGCATGGTATATGAATTGAGATAAATGCTCATGATTGTAAAACATTCCAAACATAAATAATTTAGAACATCAAGAAGTAGCTGTTTCTCTATATCTAAATGCCTTATACAAAAACAAAAGGAAATTTCGAACAACTTCTGGTGAGGTTGACGACATCAGCATAGTCGATTTAAATAGAGAAGGCTGTCTATAAAATTTTGGCTGAATGCATTCAGTTTCTAATGTTCTTTAGGGCTGGACAGCAAAGAACAAAATGGATTTCATTTTCTGGAGACTCTACAAAGTGGACACAACAAGACATTGTCATCAACAACGGTTTTGTATCTAAACAAATGATCATTGGAGAGAGAGAGAGAGAGAGAGAGAGAGAGAGAGAGAGAGAGAGAGAGAGAGAGAGAGAGAGAGAGAGAGAGAGGAGAGGAGAGATTTCACAGCGGAAGTGGTGGGAATGGGATAAAGCAAGAGACAAGATATAAAGCCGGGAAATGAGGAAATGGAAAGGGAGGAGGTGGGGGGGGGGGGGGGGGGGGGTGGAGGATGAAGAGAAAAGGTACTTCTTTCACATCATCTCTAGTAATTGGTTTACATTTTCATCTGATTACCCAAAACAAAACAAAACAAAAAAGCATTAACTGATTAAAAAAAAAACCCAAACAAACAAAAATGCTGCACACTGAAAAGTGACTTGAGATGAAGAAAAACAAAATTAATGTTAATTTGCATATATCGTGAGTCTCTATCAAATAGTGTGTTAAATTAGTGTGATATATGAAAGAAAGAGCATTTTGAAAGCTTTGTCGTGGCCGTGGTCGTCGTTGTTGTTGTTGTTGTTGATGTTGTTATTGTCGTCGTTGTCGTTGTCGTTGTTGTTGTCGTTGCTGTTGTTGTTAGTGGTGGTATTGTTGTTGTGGTTGTTATCGTTGTCATCGTTGTCGTTGCTGTTGTTGTCTATGTATTTGAGCACGCTTGAAACTTTGAGAATCTTCCTTTCATTATATACAGTGTCATGTCTACTATATCAAATATCAGCATAAGTAGAACACCGGATTAAAATATGTAATAATCTTTCTGTGGGTTACGTTGTGTGCGAGAGAGAAAGAAAGAAAAGAAGAAGAGAGAGAGAGAGAGAGAGAGAGAGAGAGAGAGAGAGAGAGAGAGAGAGAGAGGAGAGAGAGAGAGACAGACAGACAGACAGACAGACAGACAGAAACAGGGAGACAGAGAGACAAAGACACACACACAGAGACTGGCTATGGCAATAGCAAATGTTTTATTATTTAATTCTTGGAGTATTACATGCACTGATAAAGAAAAAAAAAATCGCTGAAAATTTTTTTTTGTTTGTTTCACACAAAGAAGCGTAAATGCATTTGGACAGTAGCAATCTGTCACAGACAGACAGAAAGGCCATTACATAATGCTGTCTGTCTTTGAGATACAGTTTGTATACAGGGGTGGGGGGGGGGGGTAACTGAATATCGTGCATTTCTGTTGGAACAAATCCAATGCCACTATATAAAAGAACAGAAAAAAGCAGCCACACAATTGATGATTGGACAAACTTGTTTCACACCAATAGTGCAAATCAAAATACTCTGAATAACAGCATCTGTCAAAATACTCTGGTTAACTGCATCTGTCAAAATACTCGGAATAACTGCATCTGTCAAGTACGTAAGTCAGTAAATTTCGATAGCCACCACACACACACACACACACACACACACACACACACACACACACACACACACACACACACACACATGCGCGTTTTAATGATCTCATCTGTACTATACACGAGCATCAACTTTGGATCGTCTACAAATCAACGGATTCTCTTGGGGAAAACACACACACACACACACACACACACACACACACACACACACACACACACACACACACACACACACACACACACACACACAAAACAACGCTCGGATAATTAGTCATTCACTCTATAAGTCATTCACTGTTCTGTTGTTTTTCGTTTAACCTTTCCGGATTCAAAAAGCACCACTTGATCCTCCCGAAGCTCTCTATTGTAGCGTGAAGCGGAAGTGGTAGTCACATGACTTGAGATGTGTCATGGCGGCGTCCAGCCGTTCACTCTGGGCCACTGTCAGGTAGTTCTTCCAGTCCCCGACTTCTCCTGGGAGGCAAAACAGAGAGCAACAATGATGGTAGTAATGTGTGAATAACAGCAGCACCAGCAACAGCAGCAGTCATCCAGGTAATGTGCCATTACTGGCCTAGCACCAGCAACAGCGGCAGTCAACTAGGTAATGTGCCATCACTGGGCCTAACACCAGCAACAGCGGCAGTCATCTAGGTCCTGTGCCATTACTGGGCCTAGCACCAGCAACAGCGGCAGTCATCTAGGTCATGTGCCATTACTGGGCCTAACACCAGCAACAGCAGCAGTCATCTAGGTCATGTGCCATTACTAGGCCTAGCACCAGCAACAGCGGCAGTCATCTAGGTCATGTGCCATTACTGGGCCTCCTTTTTCCAGTAGCGACAGCTTGCTGATGGTCCTATTGCCAGAGAGAGGCTGTCAGGCTGTTTTGCCACACTATTATGACCCGTTTGGCACAAACCAAACGCTACCAATACGCATCTTTATATGTGATATATGTCCAGAAAATACATCCGATCACTAAGTTCCTCATTTGCCACGGATGATTGATATCATCAGCCAGTACAGGTAGGAAACCAACTACCAACACAGTGACTGACTGAGATGTCAGTTCACATCACCGTTGTCACAGTCTGCTCAGGCTTGAAGAGTGCCCCCCTCCCCCCCCCTCCCTCCCCCCCCTCCCCCCCCCCCCCCCACACACACACACACTTCTTCGCCCGTACTCTCTTCCCTTCCGTCCTCTCTCCTTTCGGCGGGAAACCAACTGTGGCATGCTCGACTTGACTTCCGCTCACCGAAGTAGTGGGACGTGTTTGACGAGAGCTCCGTAACACGACAGGCTTTGAAGTCTTGTTTGTTAACACGACAGGCTTTGAAGTCTTGTTTGTTAACACGACAGGCTTTGAAGTCTTGTTTGTTTACACGACAGGCTTTGAAGTCTTGTTTGTTAATACGACAGGCTTTGAAGTCTTGTTTGTTAACACGACAGGCTTTGAAGTCTTGTTTGTTAACACGACAGGCTTTGAAGTCTTGTTTGTAACCTTCATGTTCTGCAGTCTAAGAACTGAGCTGTTTCTTATCTGGACTATGTGCATGGAACTATTGTGCGGGAAACAACTGACTTTCTTTCTGTGGAGACTGTGACATGTTGTGTTAGCTTTCTGTGTGGCAAGATGGAGTGATGCAGATGTTAGCGGTGAGGTGAGCGTGGCGCTACAGTGTTTCCCCCCCCCCCCCCCCCCCTTCTATTTCTCAAGAGATGAACAATTAAGATTACCAAGACGCAACATTTATTAAACCTAAGATGTACAATGGCAGGAGAATACATGAAAAATGACCTCCACCATTTCTAGATATTTTACGCGAAGAGGAGGTGAAAAGCGGAAACCGTCTTCGTCGTCGAGTGAAGTGAGTATCCCCAGCCCGAGTCAAGAGAGCAGAACTATGAGCAAGAAACAGAAGCAAGATTTAGACGGTAGCGTAGATGAAATGACAATGCAAGAAACTTTGTGTGAAATTAAAGCGGCTTTGACGAAGCTGTCCACGAAGGAGGACGTTTCATCAGCTGAGAGAGGAGATGGAGAGACTTAGAACTTCAATGACAAACAGGATTGAAGTACTAGACAGCAATGTTATGGACCCACAAAATGAAAATGACAAACTGGCATGCTCAATGCTTTGAACCCTAGAGAAAATGGTATAGATGGGATAGCTCAGTTCAAGTAAAGGCCCGATATTGACACACCTCCCCCAGTAGCACCAACGGTAGTAGTAGTAGTAGTAGTAGTAGTAGTAGTAGTAGTAGCAGCAGTAGTAGTAATAGTAACAGCAGCAGCAGCAGCAGTAATAGTAACAGCAGCAGCAACAGCAATACTAGTAACAGTTGTTTCAACAACAGCAGCAGTAGCAACAACAGTGGTGGCAGCAGCGCGATAGTAGTAGCGATAGTAGTGGTAGTTGTAGTGGCAGCAGTAGCAGCAGCAGCAGTAGTAGTATAAGCGGCGGCAGCAGCAGCAGCAGCAGCAGCAGCAGCAGTAACGATGAGAACCATTTCAGCCAAGAAGTACATTCCACTGCACGAACTTAATGGGTCCAGAGAACACCACCTGTTACATTTTCTTCTACTGTCATGCAATAAAACAGAGCGAATCTTAAAGGGTTCACATCTACCTGCTAGCAACTCACCAACATCACCTTGTATCTCATACACTCTGAATTTACTAGTGTTTGAGGGTATCTACGTAACTGCTCTAAAGACGGTTGACAAATTCATACTAACGTGTTTAAAAAGAGAAAAAAAAAACCCTCCGTTGCTTTCCCCGTTTTCTGAAACGAGTTAAGAATGTTGTATATACTGATCGGCTGGCCTTAATGAAGAATACCTACAAACCTTTCCGGTAATAGCTGGCTTCAGGGAGGTCCATGGATTGTTTGGTTTTGTCGGCTTCTTTCATCTTGGTGAAGCCGGTGGCCTCAGCAATGTCTTGACACAGCTGGGCAGACGCTTCCACGCCCAGGAAGTCTGCTAGCTTCTGGATGGCCTTCTTCGGATCCTGTGACGTCAATACATGTCAAACATCCATGATGATGGGTTTGTCGATACATGTCAAACATCTATGATGACGGGTTTGTTGATACATGTCAGACATCCATGATGACGGGTTTGTCGTGTCAGACATCCATGATGACAGGTTTGTCGATACATGTCAGACATCCATGATGACGGGTTTGTCGTGTCAGACATCCATGATGACGGGTTTGTCGATACATGTCAGACATCCATGATGACGGGTTTGTTGATACATGTCAAACATCCATGATGACGGGTTTGTCGTGTCAGACATCCATGATGACGGGTTTGTCGATACATGTCAGACATCCATGATGACGGGTTTGTTGATACATGTCAGACATCCATGATGACGGGTTTGTCGATACATGTCAGACATCCATGATGACGGGTTTGTCGATACATGTCAGACATCCATGATGACGGGTTTGTCGATACATGTCAGACATCCATGGTTCAAAACGCTCTGCTCTTGTTCTCCATTTCTTTGGCCGTCTATCAGCTCGGCTTCCAAATCACTTGCTTCAAATTTCGTCTGCGGTTATCTTTTTAAAGTTTTTTTTTCCAGGGCCCAAAAAAACCACTAAAATGTAGGTTGTACAAAAAAAAGTAAATGTTGAAGCGGGCGGAGGGGGGTTTCTGGAAGAACCAAAAACCCTCTCCCCTCCCCCCTTACCCCCACCCCCCCGGACAGGCAAAAAGGCCTTTGGGCTCCCCCCCACCCCCCCCCCCCCTTTTGTCCCCCACTGGGTGGGCCCCCCCAAAAACCTGCCTGTGGAACCCCTGCCCTGTCGAAGTCGGCTTTCGCACAAGGAATGCAGCCGGGGTCATGAATATGGGTCATAACTTTTTTCGACAAGAGGGACGAAATAAACATTTGAAAAGGATTGCTTTTTTTGTTTTTTTTAAAAAAACAGCCCACCAAATGTTGCCTTCACTGGAATAAAAAAACATTCATTTAAAAAAAAATCCGAGTATCCTCTCCTCGCCCCCACACCCGCTCTCTTTTTTAAACCAATTTCCTTTAGTTCAATTAACTTCGTTTAAACACTTAAATAAATCATCCTTTCCATCAAAAGCTGCGTAGTCGCTCCCTTTGTTCATTTGTTTCGGCAACGTTTTGTATGTGTTTTTGTGATCCCAATGAAATGTGTGACATGAAACCCTTGAGCGAACATTACCCAAAAACAAAAGTTCTTTGCTCAAAAATTCCAACTTCAGCTCTTCTAATGAATATCTTTTAAAACCCCGCTTTCCGACAAACATCTTCAATTTTCAGCCCTCCTTACTGCACCTAACAGGCTGCGCCCCTCATGGCGATAATTGCAGACTTCAGTTCTTCTAACTTACATCTTCAATTTTCAGCCTCCTTACTAGCACCTAACAGCTGAGCTCTCATGGGGATAATTGCAGACTTCAGTTTTCTTCTGATTACATCTTCAATTTTCAGCCCTCCTTACTAGCACCAACAGGCTGGGTCTCATGGCGATAATTGCAGACTTCAGTTCTTGCTTACATCTTCAATTTCAGCCCTCCTTACTAGCACCTAACAGGCTGAGCTCTCTTTGCGGATAAATTTCAGACTTCAGTTCTTCTGACAAACATCTTCACTTTTCAGCCCTCCTTACTAGCACCTACAGGCTGAGCTCTCATGGCGATAATTGCAGACTTCGTTCTTCTGAACAAACATCTTCACTTTTCAGCCCTCCTTACTGCACCTAACAGGCTGAGCTCTCATGGCCAATAATTGCAGGACTTCAGTTCTTCTGACTTACATCTTCAATTTTCAGCCCTCCTTACTAGCACCTAACAGGCTGAGCTCTCATGGCGATAATTGCAGACTTCAGTTCTTCTGACTTACATCTTCAATTTTCAGCCCTCCTTACTAGCACCTAACAGGCTGAGCTCTCATAGCGATTAAATTGCAGACTTCAGTTCTTCTGACAAACATTTTCAATTTTCAGCCCTCCTTACTAGCACCTAACAGGCTGGGGCTCTCATGGCGATAATTGCAGACTTCAGTTCTTCTGACAAACATCTTCACCTTTTCAGCCCTCCTTACTAGCACCTAACAGGGTTGAGCTTCATGGGAATAATGCAGACTTCAGTTCTTCTGACTTACATCTTCAATTTTTAGCCCTCCTTACTAGCACCTAAAAGGCTGAGCTCTCATTTGGGGATAATTGCAGACTTCAGGTTCTTCTGACTTACATCTTTAATTTTCAAACCCTCCTTATAGCACCTAACAGGCTGAGCTCTATGGCAATAATTGCAGACTTAAGTTCTTCTGACTTGCATCTTCAATTTTCAGCCCTCCTTACTAGCCCCAACAGGCTGAGCTCTCATGGCGTAAAATTGCAGACTTCAGTTCTTTTGACTTGCATCTTCAATTTTCAGCCCTCCTTATTAGCACCTAACAGGCTGAGCTCTCATGGCGATAATTGCAGACTTCAGTTCTTTTGACTTGCATCTTCAATTTCAGCCCTCCTTACTAGCACCTAACAGGCTGAGCTCTCATGGCGATGATTGCAGACTTCAGTTCTTTTGACTTGCATCTTCAAACCTCAGCTCTGATGGCCAACTTCTTCTAACTTGCTGCCTACCTGATTTCAACGTCTGTTGATTGCAGGCGGAAAATGAAACATAAAAGCAAAAATGGAATGACTGAGCAGCAAAACGAAGGTTAAAAAACATCACAGAATGAAAACTACGCGCTTCGACCTACATGTCTTCTCTGACAGGATCAACAACATTCAAAACAACGAAAACTCAGGAAGAACAAACAGGCGCTGATCTCTTTGATCTGGGCGAAGATTCAGTGCAGTGTCCTGCCTGTAGAAGACCCCGTGGGTCGAAACGCGTAGTGCCTGTTTGTAATATGTTTGTTGTTGTTGTTTATTTGCTTGTTTAGCGGGTCAGTGGCTCCAGGTTTACTTCCATATTCGACCAACACCATCACCCTTCAGTTCTGCTGACGACCAATTGCAAAGTTTAGGTCCCTTGAATAACATCTTCAAACTCCGTCCTTCATAGGCTAACATCTTTACAATTCTACCCTCTGGTCTAACATCTCGTTTTCAGCTGCTAACCCTCTGTAGGTATTTAGAAACCAGCTGATTTCCCTTCTCTGAACTAAACTATTCTACTCCAATCCGTTCTTGTACGTAATTAAATTAAATGACAGGTGCTCATCAAACTCTGCACCCAATGGAAAACTATCCCAGGATAAGTCTCACTCCTTGTTCAGAAATGTACAAGAAAAAAAAACTATGATGATTTCCTATACATGTATATTGTAGCAGACCACAGGGCAAAGTCATTCCATGACATTAGTCAACGGACAGGGCCACGTCATCCTATGACATTAGTCAACGGACAGGGCCACGTCATTCCATGACATTAGTCAACGGACAGGGCCACGTCATCCCATGACATTAGTCAACGGACAGGGCCACGTCATTCCATGACATTAGTCAACGGACAGGGCCACGTCATTCCATGACATTAGTCAACGGACAGGGCCACGTCATTCCATGACATTAGTCAACGGACAGGCCAAGTCATTCCATGGCATTAGTCAACGGACAGGGCCAAGTCATTCCATTACATTAGTCAACGGACAGGGCCAAGTCATCCCATGACATTAGTCAACGGACAGGGCCACGTCATCCCATGACATTAGTCAACGGACAGGGCCAAGTCATCCCATGATATTAGTCAACGGATAGGGCCAAGTCATTCCATGACATTAGTCAACGGACAGGGCCAAGTCATTCCATGACATTGGTCAACGGGCAGGGCCAAGTCATTCCATGACATTAGTCAACGGACAGGGCCACGTCATCCCATGACATTGGTCAACGGACAGGCCCAAGTCATTCCATGACATTAGTCAACGGACAGGGCCAAGTCATCGCATGACATTAGTCAACGGACAGGGCCAAGTCATTCCATGACATTAGTCAACGGACAGGGCCAAGTCATCCCATGACATTAGTCAACGGACAGGGCCAAGTCATTCCATGACATTAGTCAATGGACAGGGCCAAGACATCCCATGACATTAGTCAACGGACAGGGCCAAGTCATTCCATGACATTAGTCAACGGACAGGGCCAAGTCATCCCATGACATTAGTCAACAGACAGGGCCAAGTCATCCCATGACATTAGTCAACGGACAGGGCCAAGTCATCCATGACATTAGTCAACGGACAGGGCCAAGTCATTCCATGACATTAGTCAACGGACAGGGCCAAGTCATTCCATGACATTAGTCAACGGACAGGGCCAAGTCATTCCATGACATTAGTCAACGGACAGGGCCAAGTCATCCCATGACATTAGTCAACGGACAGGGCCAAGTCATCCCATGACATTAGTCAACGGACAGGGCCAAGTCATTCCATGACATTAGTCAACGGACAGGGCCAAGACATCCCATGACATTAGTCAACGGACAGGGCCAAGTCATTCCATGACATTAGTCAACGGACAGGGCCAAGTCATCCCATGACATTAGTCAACGGACAGGGCCAAGTCATTCCATGACATTAGTCAACGGATAGGGCCAAGTCATCCCATGACATTAGTCAACGGACAGGGCCAAGTCATCCCATGACATTAGTCAACGGACAGGGCCAAGTCATTCCATGACATTAGTCAACGGACAGGGCCAAGTCATTCCATGACATTAGTCAACGGACAGGGCCAAGTCATTCCATGACATTAGTCAACGGACAGGGCCAAGTCATCCCATGACATTAGTCAACGGACAGGGCCAAGTCATTCCATGACATTAGTCAACGGACAGGGCCAAGTCATCCCATGACATTAGTCAACGGACAGGGCCAAGTCATCCCATGACATTAGTCAATGGACAGGGCCAAGTCATCCCATGACATTAATCAACGGACAGGGCCAAGTCATCCATGACATTAGTCAACGGACAGGGTCAAGTCATCCCATGACATTAATCAACGGACAGGTTCAAGTCATTCCATGACATTAGTCAACGGACAGGGCCAAGTCATCCCATGACATTAGTCAACGGACAGGGCCAAGTCATTCCATGACATTAGTCAACGGACAGGGCCACGTCATCCCATGACATTAGTCAACGGACAGGAAAAAGAAACGACCTAAAACAGACAAGGCAACTAAAGACTG
>JAFLJL010018977.1:67500-70000 GCA_018398815.1 Conus ventricosus | reverse complement strand
GTCGTCTGTCGATCGAGTCGAGTCGAGTCGAGTCGAGTCGAGTCGAGTCGAGTCGTAGTCGAGTCGAGTCGAGTCGAGTCGAGTCGAGTCGAGTCGAGTCGAGGAGTCGGTCGATGTCGAGTCGAGTCCGAGTCGAGTCGAGTCGAGTCGAGTCGAGTCGATTGATCGAGTCGAGCGAGTCGAGTCGAGTCGAGTCGAGTCGTCAGTCGAGTCGAGTCGAGTCGAGTCGAGTCGGAGTCGAGTCGAGTCGGTCGAGTCGAGTCGTGATCGAGTCGAGTCGAGTCGAGTCGAGTCGAGTCGAGTGGTCGAGTCGAGTCGAGTCGGTCGAGTCGAGTCGAGTCGTCGAGTCGAGTCGAGTCGAGATCGAGTCGAGTCGAGTCGAGTCGAGTCGAGTCGAGTCGAGTCGAGTCGAGTCGAGTCGATCGAGTCGAGTCAGTCGAGTCGAGTCGAGTCGAGTCGAGTCGAGTCGAGTCATCGAGTCGAGTCGGGCGAGTCGAGTCGGTAGTCGAGTCAGAGTGATCGAGTCGAGTGATCGAGAGTCGAGGTCGAGTCAGTCGAGTCGAGTCGAGTCGAGTCGAGTCGAGTCGAGTCGGAGTCGAGTCGAGTCGAGTCGAGTCGATGGTCGAGTCAGTCGAGTCGAGTGAGTCGAGTCGAGTCGAGTCGAGTCGAGTCGAGTCGAGTCGAGTCGAGTCGAGTCGAGTCGAGTCGAGTCAGTCGAGGTCGAGTCGAGTCGAGTCAGCGAGTCGAGTCGAGTCGAGTCGAGTCGAGTCGAGTCGATCAGTCGAGTCGAGTCGAGTCGAGTCGAGTCGAGTCGTAGTCGAGTCGAGTCGAGTCGAGTCGAGTCGAGTCGAGTCGAGTCGAGTCGAGTAGTCGAGTCGAGTCGAGTCAGTCAGTCGAGTCGAGTCGAGTCGAGTCGAGTCGAGTCGAGTCGATGGTCGAGTCGATCGAGTCGATAGTCGATGTCGAGTCGAGTCAGTCGAGTCGAGTCGATCAGTCAGTAGTCTATCGATCGAGTCAGTCAGTCGAGTCGAGTCGAGTCGAGTCGTGAGTCGAGTTCGAGTCGAGTCGAGTCGAGTCGAGTCGAGTCGAGTCGTCGAGTCATCGAGTCAGTCAGTCGAGTCGAGTCGAGTCGAGTCGAGTCGAGTCGAGTCGAGTCGAGTCAGTCAGTCGTAGTCGAGTCGAGTCAGTCGAGTCGAGTCGAGTCGAGTCGAGTCGAGTCGAGTCGAGTCAGTTCGAGTCGAGTCGAGTCGAGTCGAGTTCGAGTCGAGTCGAGTCGAGTATCGAGTCGTAGTCGAGTCGAGTCGAGTCGAGTCGAGTCGAGTCGAGTCGAGTCGAGTCGAGTCTCGAGTCGAGTCGAGTCGAAGTCGAGTCAGAGTCGAGTCATCGAGTCAGCAGTCGAGTCAGCAAGTCGAGTAGTCGAGTCGAGTCGAGTCGAGTCGAGTCGAGTCGAGTCGAGTCGAGTCGAGCATCGAGTCGAGTCAGTTCAGTAGTCGAGTCGAGAGTCGAGTCGAGTCGCAGTCGAGTCGAGTCGAGTCGAGTCGAGTCGAGTCGAGATCGAGTCGAGTCGATGTCGAGTCGAGTCGAGTCGAGTCTCGAGTCGAGTCGAGTCGAGTCGAGTCGAGTCGAGTCGAGTCAGTCAGTCGAGTCAGTCAGTCGAGTCGAGTCGAGTCGAGTCGAGTATCAGTCGAGTCAGTCGAGTCAGAGTCAGTCAGATGTCAGCAATCAGTCGAGTCAGTCAGTCAAGTCGAGTCAGAGTCGAGTCAGTCGAGTCAAGTCGAGTCGAGTCAGTCGAGTCAGTGAGTCAGTCATGTCAGTCGAGTCGAGTCAGTCGAAGTCGAGTCAGTCAGTCAGTCGAGTCGAGCAGCAGAGTCGATCGAGCGAGTCGATCTGTCAGTCGAGTCTGAGTCGAGTCGAGATGTCAGTCAGTGAGCGAGTCGGTCGAGCAGTCAGTCAGCGAGTCGATAGTGACGTCAATCAGTAGTGAGTCAGTCGAGTCAGTCAGAGTGAGTCAGTCAGGTCAGTCAGTGAGTGAGTGAGTCGAGTGGTCGAGTCGAGTCGAGTCGGTGAGTGATCATCGATCAGATCGTGAGTCAGTAGTGAGCGGTTCGAGTCGAGTGAGCAGTCAGTAGCAAGGCATAGCAGTGAGTCGGTAGCGACGGTTCAGTTAGTGTATCTTAGTATCCAGTATCAGCAGCAGTCATAAGTCAATCAGGATCAGTAGAACAACGTCTGCAGTAGTGAGTCAGTAGGATTGTGGCTCATAAGTGGGTCAAGTCAAGTCAGTCAGTAAGTCAAGTCAGTCAAGTGTCAAAGTCAGTCAAAGTCATCAAAGTCAGTCACAATCACTTCAGTATCTCAAGAATGAGAACCTAAGATGAGGTGTAACAGGTAAAATGTTGGCAACAGGGGGCAGCACCCACATCACGCAACCTGCATAAGTATATACCGAGATCTTTGACATTATGACTTTACCATTCTATCTTTAGAAGAATACTAAATA
>JAFLJL010018977.1:55000-60000 GCA_018398815.1 Conus ventricosus | reverse complement strand
ACACACACACACACACACACACACGCACGCACGCACGCACGCACGCACGCGCGCACGCACGCGCGAGCGCGCGCGCGCGCCTGCACACACACACACACACACACACACACACACACACACACACACACACACACACACACACACACACACACACACACACGAGCAAGAGAGACAGACAGACAGACAGACAGACAGACAAAGACAGAAAAAGAGAGAGAGAGACAGACAAACAGGCAGACAGACAGATTCTATTTTAACTTGTTTGTTGAGTATTCAGAGAGAGATAGAGAGAGAGAGAGAGAGAGAGAGAGAGAGAGAGAGAGAGAGAGAGAGAGAGAGAGAGAGAGAGAGAGAGATTCTGTTTTAACTAGTTTGTTAATCCAATATTCATACACGTACGCGCTCGTGCATGCATATACGCACGAACGCACACACGCACTCACACACACACACACACACACACACACACACACACACACACACACACACACACACAACACACACACACACACACACACACACACACACACACACACACACACACACACACACTCACTACACACACACACACACACACACACACACACACACACACACACACACACACACACACTCACACACACACACACACACACACACACAACACACACACACACACACACCACACACACACACACACACACACACACACACACACACACAGACACATCACACACACACACACACACACACACACACACACACACACACACACACACACACACACACACACACACACACACACACACACACACACACACACACACACACACACACACACACACACACACACACACACACACACACACACACACACACACACACACACACACACACACAACACTGCAGGTGAAGTATCTCTGGCCGATGTCATGAAAATGCTGACAAGTATGGACAGAAAGATGACAAACATTGAAGAAAAGATGACTACCTTTGATTCAAAGCTGAACGAAATGCAAACCGAAATTGATGAAGTCCGCAGAGAAAATGAAGATCTGAAAGAAAGAGTGACAAATCTGGAAGGAAAACTTGAAGATCAAGAAAGTAGAGGACGACGGAAAAAATCTGATTTTCTACGGCATCCCAGCTGGTGACGGAGGAACGGAGACATATGCAGACTGTGAAGGGAAGGTGAAGAGAGTGCTGAAGGACAAGATGGGCATCCAGGAGGATGTCCCCGTGGAACGCGCGCACCGCCTGAAGGGTGGGAGAGGCCCACGCCCTATCATCGTTCGTTTCGAGAAATTCAAGGACAAGGAGAGGGTGCTGTCTGAATGCAGGAAGCTGAAAGGAACGAACGTATCTGTGTCAGAAGACTTCACACTGAAGGTGCGAGAAAAGCGCCGCCAGCTACTCCCTTTTCTAAGAGAAGCCAAATCTGCAAACAAGAGAGCATATCTGCGTTTCGACTCCCTTGTCATAGAAGGTAAGCACTACATCTATGACCCAGAAACACAACAACTCCAAGAAAAAAACTTTAAACAAATGACGGGCTTTCTCTCAATGATCCTAAAGGGAGGATTTCCGATTGTTCCCCCCCCCCCCCCCAACTAACGGTGATGATCAACATTATATGTGTGAATCAGTGAACACAAACAGTGTGACAGCGCGCTTAGCAAGTTTAGATAAGGATACAGAATGCATTGATTTTGACACACAGCAGTCTGTGGCACCGCGTAATACTACGAGGGACAGTTACACATCTTTGTTCACTCAACCCAGGTTGGAAAGTAAACAGATGTCCGAGTTTCATATTATGGCATGGAATGTTCAGGGTCTCTCTCAAAAGTTACAAAGTGCTTCCTTTAAAATGTTTTGTTCAAGTTTCAAGATTTTCTCTTTTTCAGAGGTTTGGGTATGTAAACAAAGTGACATTGAAAACGCCTTTCCAGACCATTCTGTTTTCTTATCCACGCGTGCAAATTTTAAAAAAGGTGGGGTTGTTGTATGCATACATAAGTCTATTGCAAACAATGTGGAACGACTATTAAAGAATGTTGAAGACTGTTTGTTCATTAAATTTGAAAAATCAATATTCAAATACTCATTTGATATTATCGCTGCTTTTATTTATGTTGCTCCAGAATATTCTGTTATATATGAAGACAGCCCTTTTGAAGGCTTTGACAAACTGGACAGTAATATTTGTGATTTGATGCTATCCTACCCAAATTCTCATTTATTATTATGTGGTGATTTCAATGCGCGAACAGCAGAGCTTCCAGACACTGAGTTTTGTGATGAAGACAGACATGCTGCGCCTTTGGTTGAACTCCGTGATTTATTGTGTGATACTGTGCAGTCAACACGCAGATCGAAAGATAAGAGTACTAACAATTTTGGATTAAGACTTTTTGAATTTCTGAAAGAAAATAACTTATTTTTTGTCAATGGACGAACGGAGGGGGGTCGGGATGGTGAAATTACATGTATTGCTAATCATGGAATGAGTGTGGTGGATTACTGTGTTGTATCAAAGTCTTTGTTTGATTTGTTAGTTGATTTCAAGGTTTTAGACAGGTCGGAATCAGACCACTTTCCAATTGTAACTATATTTTCCGGTACCGATGGGGCTAAGGATAATGACCTAAATGACACTGAAGAAATTCACATAGAGGAATTGTCTACTTTCTTTTGGACCGATTCTTCTTTTGAATATATACAACAAAATCAGCATGCAGAATATGAACACTTTCTTGCTGCTATGGAAAGAAGCACTGATGCAGGGTCAGATTATCTTGTTGATTTACTTCAGCGAGCAGCTGAAAAGGGCAAGCAAAACCAACTCAAACAAAATTCACGAACACAACCCTCGTGGCGGGACGAAGATTGCGAACAAGCAAAAGCTGAAAAGTATAGGCAGCTGAGACTGTGGCGATCCTCTAACAAACAAGAAGATTTGAATCATTTCATTTACTTGAAAAAAGAATTCAAAACCTTATGCAAACAAAAGCAAGAAAAAGAGCACAATGAAATTTTGAAGGAGTTAAATGATGTTTGCTCTGAAAAAAACTCGAGGTCATTTTGGCAAAACGTTAGATTTCTCACAGGTGCTAAAGCAACCCGCGCAAATGTAATTGATGCATGCACATGGTTTCATTATTTTCGTGACGTTTTGAACCCTGATAACACAGTTGTTGACTCTGATTTTTGGAATGAAGTTAATCAGGTTTTAGAAAGCCATACTCCTGATGAATGTGACCAGTGTCAGGCTGCACAGGATGATCTTGATAAGCCGATCACAGAAGATGAAATCCGCCAGGCAATAAGGGCTATGAAGAAAGGTAAGGCTCCTGGGCCCGATGGTGTACGGCCTGATGTGTTCCATGTTTTAAACAATGTTCTGGTAAAGTTTTTACATGTTTTGTTCAATAGAGTCTTTGACAGTGGGCAATATCCAGAAAGTTGGACAAAGGGGTTGATTTTTCCACAGCACAAGAAGGGTGACCACAAAAAAGCCGGAAACTATAGAGGAATTTCACTATTAAATGTCATTGGCAAATTGTATAGCAGCATTGTGAATAAGAGGTTATATGCTTTTTGTGAAAAGACAAGTAATATACCAGAAGCTCAAGCAGGTTTTAGAAAGGGATACAGTACAACTGACAATATATTCTCTCTGCAATCATTAATTCAGAAATATCTTACTAAAAAGAGCGGCCGCTTCTGCACTCTTTTCGTTGACTTTTCCAAGGCTTTTGATAGTATTGATAGAGCAAATTTGCTGTATATTCTACTTCAAAAAGGAATTCATGGAAAAATGTTTCAAACACTCAAAAATATGTACAAGCAAGTTATGGCGGCAGTTAGATACGGGAATAGCATTACAGAGTATTTCGAGTGTTTGTCAGGGGTAAGGCAAGGCTGCATCCTCAGCCCTTTGCTGTTTTCATTGTTTATATCTGAACTGCAAAATACACTAATTACTGGTAACACAAGGGGGATTGATGTGTTTTCAGATCAAACTGGCATTATCTTATTGATGTATGCAGATGACATTGCCTTGGTTTCTGACTCTGTGACTGACCTCCAGAAGAAAATTGACTGTTTGGATCTTTTCTGTCGCAAATTTGGACTAAAGGTGAATATGGAAAAAACGAAAGTAGTTGTCTTTAAGAACGGTGGTTTCCTGAAAAGATCTGAGGCATGGTTTTATGCTGGTAAACAAATCAAAGTGGAACCCATGTACAACTATTTGGGAGTGATATTTTCTGCTACATTGAACTGGTCAAAATGTGTAAGTAATCTTTCTGGGAAGGCACTTACAGCGCTTGCAGGAATTAAGAAGTTATATTTCAAACTAAAAAACATGCCAGTTCATACTGTTTTTAAGATTTTTGATGTGAAAATCAAGCCAATCTGTTTATATGGCTCAGACATTTGGGGTTTCCAACACTTCGAAGAAATTGAAAAGGTGCAAACGAAAATATGTAAAATGGTTTTGAGTGTTGGGAGAGATGTGAAAAATAATATTGCTTTGGGTGAGTGTGGTAGATTTCCTTTGTATATTGATGCCTATGTACAGCTTATTAGGTACTGGTGCCTACTTCTTGTATTATCACATGACCGCTACCCTCGTCAATGTTACAAAATGTTGTTTATGCATGATAATAATGGCAGGCAGAACTGGGCTACTCGAGTTAGAACCATTTTGTGTAAATTTGGATTTGGCTATGTATGGGTGATGCAAGATGTTGGAAATCCTAGCTACTTTCTTAAAGTATTCAAAGAAAGATTAGAGGATAATTTCCGTCAGTGCTGGCATGAATCAGTTGTAACAGAAGGAGACTACATCTTATACCAACCAGAAATCTTAAGGGCCACCTATATAAGCCAGTTAGAAAATCATGAGCACCGTCGTGTTCTTTGTCTGGTTAAATCAAATCGACTCCCACTAAATGGAATCCCACGTTATGGCAAATGTTTGTCAAATCCAATTTGTAAAGTCTGTGATTTGAACT
>JAFLJL010018977.1:50000-52500 GCA_018398815.1 Conus ventricosus | reverse complement strand
TGGCCTCGTTTTCATTCAAAGCCCATCTTTCGCCGAAGTCGAGAAGATAAGTGATCACCTGTTCTTCGTCTCCATTGTCCTGAATGTTGTCTATCTTGCCTGAACAAGAGCAAAGAGGTCGAAACGCGTCGTGTTTTGTCTTGTAATTTGTTTGCATCTGTTATTTGGTAGATAAATTCGGCTCAAGATGGGTGCTGAATGACAACGAAATGTAATCATTCTTTCTGATCATGGCTTATTACTAACAAAACATTGTTTTCTTTATTTCTGATGTCTTAACTTCGCTCAAACCAGTGAAAAGATTTCTTTTTCTTTTTCCAATTTTTTTGTTTACATGATAATGAATGTGTCCACGCCACGATGATACATAAAAGCAGTAATTCTCACAGTTCTCTCGGTGATAATTTCCCGAATTTGATCTAGATGCTAATCATGGCTTTTTGATGCCATTGAATTGCCATACAAGAGACTCACCGTGACGTCTGCACGTGTCCTATTGCTGGGGCGAGGTCAGTGGACCGGGGCCACAACTCCATTCGCCGGTTATCGGTCTTACAGTTGGCGTGAGTTGCTGGCCTTTCTCTCTGCTGTTGCATAGTCATTGCCTCGATATTCAAATAAAAGCTGTGTTCGGTTCTGGCATTCTTCTTACCCACCCTGTCCTGGGAATGAGGATAGCTGTGCGGACGATGCTGTCGTGATTGTCTTGTAGAAAATAACTTTCATTCCGCCTGTGAATGGTTTAGAGAGATATTGAAAAATCCTTGCCAAAACTGTTTATTTATTTGTCAGTCGTGTGTGCGTGTGTACGTTGTAGTGACATCTCAAATAGTGACGAGACCACAACAGGCAGTTGACGCACAGAAAGTAGTGATTGGTAATTTAAATACTGGTTTGGAATTTCAGCGGATTAATAATGATGGTAAGTCGGTGAAGTTTTCAGTTTGTGTGTGCGTGTGTGTGTGTTTGTTTGTCTCTATGTGTGCGTGCGTATATGGGCGTGCGTGCGTGTGTGCGTGAGTGTGCGTGTCTCTGTGTGTGTGTGTGTGTGTGTGTGTGTGTCTGTGTGTGTGTCCTTCACGCGCGCGCGTGCGCGCGTGTGTGTGTGTGTGTGTGTGTGTGTGTGCGTGCGTGTGTGTGGTTCACATTATGTGCGCGCACGTGCGTCTATGTGTGTGTGAGTGTGTGTGTGTGTGTGTTTGCACGCGTACATGTATATCTGACCGCGCACGAAGAGAGAGAGAGAGAGAGAGAGAGAGAGAGAGAGAGAGAGAGAGAGAGGGGGGGGGGGGTATTATTCGTTCATGCTGACTCTCCGTCTTTTAGTCGCTGCCTTCTCTCTCTCTCTCTCTCTCTCTCTCTCATATATATATTGAATTATAAACAAAGCTTGCTCTTATGTCTTAGATTGAAGAAATAGGGGAAAAAAATAAATAAATGCTTCTCAAAATGAGCCTTCAGCAAGCTTATATTCTCCAAGGGGAGACATCCTCCAATAGGGAGGGAAACTCACTAACATGTAACTCCTGGTCATATACCGATATTTCGAAACTTGGTTGTTTCTCCTCAGTGACCGCGGAAAGTGGTAATTTGATTCCTCTGCCTTTTCAGTTTTAAGAAGAATGCAATCCCAGAAAAGGCTGGTGTGCAATGCCGTAGTATGTTTGTTGAGTTTTCAAAAAACCAACCAAAGGTGCCATCTAAGAAGCAAAAGAAAATCATGAAAGAACAAAACAAGCTACATTTTCTTGTGAAAAGTAGAAAATATAAAAAGATATCCTCTAAGACACAAGTGCTGAGGGCCAGTTCTTGGAATGAATCCGCAAGGGACTAAAATACAACAAACTAATAAATTCCAAGTTTAAGTACCGAGCACCGTTCCAGCAACTTACAGAGCAGCTTGGTGTTGCAATGACTGCAAGAAATATTGAATTATAAACAAAGCTTGCTCTTATGTCTTAGATGAAGAATAGGGGGAGATACGCATTCATATCTGCAGTAGTAGATGATTCTACCAAACTAACAGTATGTGCTTGAGTGGGTGAATGGGAGAAAAAAATATAAATAAATTTTTTCCCCATTCACCCACTCAAGCACATACTGTTAGTTTGGTAGAATCATCTACTACTGCAGATATGAATGCGTATCTCCCCCTATTTCTTCAATCTAAGACATAAGAGCAAGCTTTGTTTATAATTCAATATTTCTTGCAGTCATTGCAACACCAAGCTGCTCTGTAAGTTGCTGGAACGGTGCTCGGTACTTAAACTTGGAATTTATTAGTTTGTTGTATTTTAGTCCTTGCGGATTCATTCCAAGAACTGGCCCTCAGCACTTGTGTCTTAGAGGATATCTTTTTATATTTTCTACTTTTCACAAGAAAATGTAGCTTGTTTTGTTCTTTCATGATTTTCTTTTGCTTCTTAGATGGCACCTTTGGTTGGTTTTTTGAAAACTCAACAAACATACTACGGCATTCCACACCAGCCTTTTCTGGGAT
>JAFLJL010018977.1:0-40000 GCA_018398815.1 Conus ventricosus | reverse complement strand
TTTCTCAAAGTCTATGAAAAGAACACCAGTAAATTTGTTTTCATTTAAACTGCATAGAAGGCTATCAACAAGCTGTATGAGGGCTGTAATGACAGGAATGATTTTCACGGAAACCAATTGATCTTCATTGAGTAAATTATTTTTAGTAAGGTAAGAATAGAGGGATTTTTGCAGGTGCTTTTCAATAGGCTTAGAATAAAGCAGATCAAATAGAAACAGGTCGATAATTTGAAGGATTTGATGTATCACCAGATTTATGAAAAGGAATAACTTTAGCTTCCTAAAATTTTAAAGGAAAAGTTTGTTTCTCAAATGCACAAATTGTATAAAAAAGTTAGCGTGTCAGAGATCACTGGGCATGAAATTTTTAGTATGTTTACATCTAAACCGTCTAAATCGCGTGCACCAGATTGTTTTTAAATATGAGAAACTTTTACTGACATCCATAAACCGTCATTGGTTGGAGAGTAAAAGGAAAGCAAATATTTTTTGAATCAAGGTAATGTTTTAAGTGGCTGAGATCATTTTCATTGGACCTGCCCATTTATATATGATTTTATCTTTGATGTTTTGCAAAATGGTTGTTTAACTGATTTGAAGATACGTCTGTAAGAATTTGCTGACTTCTTGATATCTGTTATTATTCAACATTTTAATAGCTTTCCAGATCTGACGTGAATCCTTTGTAGAAATTAACATCTTTTGGAAGTAATTGCGTTTAGATTTTCGTTTTAATTGAGTTTGCCTTATTTCTTTGTTTTCGAAATTCTTTATTTGTTCCGAAATTACTTAAATAATTTCTTTTATTAATTTCTATATCAATTTCTTTTGTTATCCACGGTGGTTTTGTTTCTTGTTTGACTCTTTCTTTATGACGAGCATGCTTGTTATATACAGAAATAAATGTATTGATCCAATATTCAGCTGCTTCATCAGATCTCTTATTTGATATAATAATCCATCTGTGCCGTGGCAAGGTCTGAAAGGAAATTTTCCCTTCTTTAAAGTTTCTAAAGCTTCTGTAATATATAATCTTATGCCCTACCTTTGGAATTTTAACACGGTTTTGTACCAAGTAAGACAGACGGGATTGTGGTCACTACATCCGCATGGTGGAGCACATACTTCATAATAGGTTGTTTTGTGTTTGTGTGAAGTGATCAATTAAGGTATTTGAATGTTCAGTTACACGGGTTGGTTTGTAAATAATTGTTCTAGGCCGTGTAAAGTGTAGTTTTGATGCCTTTTGGGGTTTGGGTTTCGTTAAATCTATATTAAAATCTCCCAAAATGATAGTTTCAAAACTTAGCATTGTTACTTCATCCATAAGGACACTAAATTTATCTTGCCAGTCTGTATTTCTGATGGATTTCTGTATAAAAATCCTATGACTAGTGGTTTAACCGTTTTTTCATGCTGATTTCAATCCATACAGATTCAATGTCATAATTTTCAAGGTTATTCAGTTTTTTATAGTTTAACGAAGATGCAAGATACAACAGAAATGCCTGTGGTTTTGGTTTATGTGGATCTAGTCGAATTATCTGGTATCCTGGCATGTTCATATCAGCATCAGTTATTTGTGAGGACAAACGGGTTTCCCTGCGAAACAGAACAAATGAAAATTGTTACCACTGTTGTGAAGAATAGTTGCGATATCGTCTTTCTTATTTGTTGCGTTGTTAATGTTCAAATAGCCTATTCGAAGTCCTTGTTTTATTGGCCATGTATCTAATGTTAATGACATGTTGCAAATCGTTTGGAATAACTTCAATAAGTCGAGAAAAGTTTTCTCAATTTTTAGAATTTATATATAACAAGTAATACAATATATTTCAAAAATTATAAAAAAAAAAAAGCTCAAAGAGCAAAAAAGAAAGGACACAAATTGTTCGGGTAAGTGAACACCACCTTCAGCGTCCCCTAGATACACACTGCACACACTGTATCTTCTATACTGCGACAGCAATTGAGTTCAATGGAAAAAAAAAATGAAAAAGAGATTCTTTACAAAATAATCTCTAACATTCATGCACGCACTCACTCAGATAGGAAAAAAAAAATCTTCAAACCAGAAACAAAATGCAATAAGAAAGCAGATAAAGTACAACAGAAATTATCGCAGTCCGCCAAATTCAAGATTCAAGTGTCCAAAATTAGTCACCAGGCAGAAATCACTACAAGTTCCCAGGTCCGATATCAAAAACACACATTCACCAAACTAACATTCCGACTTAATATATCGCTGTCGATGGTCATGGAAAAGAGATTTTTCACTCCAATAGAAAAAGGCGTTACAGGTGCGCGCATCCGTGTACGCCACACACGTATGAACACACGCTCCCTCCCCCCCCCCCCCCTCCCCCAACCACCACACACACACACACAAACGCGCGCGCATTAGCGCACATGTGAATACAAGCACTCAGTTACTGAGGTCTCTGTTGGTGGAAAAGCTGTGATGCCATGTTCATCAGTTGAAGGGCGTATTGTTTCCCGGGTTGTGTCGGTAAACCTCCAGGATTCCAGGTGTTGGGGAGTGGCACAGCTACACGCGGGTCATGGAGTAATTGCTGATGGTTTGGGGTAGCTGTATGAGTTTTTGGGCACCCATGACTGAAGGTGGATACAAGGAAGGGGGGTATGGGTGTGACGTAGAGGGTACCAAGGTCCTTGGAATGGTAATGGGGTGGGTTGGAGCACAAAGGAAAAGGGACTCCATGGTTTCCTGGACAGACAGATTGCCTCTGTCCTGGGGGAGTCTGTGGAAGGAAGGCTGAACGGTCTGGTCCATGGCGTCCAACTGCTGCAGTGCAGGAGCGGGACGTACAGGAACAGGACCCTCAGGATGAACTGGAAAACCGCCTGTCGTTGAATGGCCCACCACATCTCCGGGATGGCAGCAGGAGATAGTGGGCCATGGAAGTGATGGATGGGACGCCAGGAACGTTGCTATTGTGACCAGAAGGTCGACTCGGTTCGGCATGAGAGTCCATTCTTGCCACTATGTAGTGTGTTGTGGAAGGCATCTGAAACCTCTTCTACTTGCTGATTACTTCTGGGTTGCCTTCGAGGTGGAAAAGCCCCTTCGGAGTGTTGGCCAGATTTTTTAACGGAAGAAACGTGGCAAGTACTTCATAAAATTAACGGCGAGTTTTGCCGTTCCCTTAAGACTAAGATGGACAGGGTCTTTTGTATAAAGCGAGTCTTGGAACACCATGTTTTGTAATAAAAGTGTCATGATTATCAATCAAATTAATTTTAGATGTATCACAGGCTGAGTGCAAGGTTCTGTTGGAGGGGGAGATCGCATTATTTAGAACATGGCGTCCGCGTGCTGGAATGATAGAAATGAACGTGATACAAGCTGACGGAAAAGCTTTTTTACACAGAGTAATCAGTTCTGTCCACTGCTTAGCAGACACTGGGCCAGCCGGACAATCGTTGACCCCAACATGAACAATCATGTGTTGGACATGGGTGAGCTTATCGGGCAATAAATGAAGCCACTGGATCATGTTCTGTATTGTCATTCCCGGAATGCACAGTTTAAACACACGATCGTCTTCAGTTCCCAACCGTCTTGCATCAATAAACCTTAAAACAGAATCTCCGATGAGGACTGAAGAAATGTTGTCAGGAATCTTGATTTCGTGAAACACCTGCGAAGGTGATCTCTGTCGTGTGGGTGTTTGATTTCGCAAACTGTGTTGGGAAGTGTTGTTATCTCCAGGATCAGCACTGCTTTCACTGCATTCACCAATTTCCTGTCTTTCAGAGGTACAGTTTTCATCCTCTAAAATTTTAAAACGATTTTGAAATTGACACAGGAGTTGTTAGTGATATGTGTGTTCCTAGACTGTTTTGTTTTAGAGATAACACATCTTCTGACATTCTCTTTGAATAAATTACAGCGCTACTTGCTGTTTCACTTTCGAGTGTGTTTTTGTCACCGGTTTGACTTGGAGGATCTTCAATAACCGGAGTAAATTCTCTCCTGTTTCAGCTGGGTGGGGGTGCTGCACTTCATATTGAGTTGAAGGACCTTTGTCCATCATAAGTTTAAGTTTTGACTGAAGAGTTTCCCATTTGTGTTTTCAAGGAATGGTTTTCTTTGCTTAGCGTTATTATCTGGCTTTCTAACTTGGAAATATGTTCCTTTACAAACCTCCATTGTTTGATGACGATTTTCAGTTTTTTGGGTGATATGATGCTTAATTTCATTTTTTATAGATGTTTTGACGTCTTCTAGATGGGAGATCAATGTATTTTGAAAATCACCTAACTCAACTGCCATAAGGTCCTGATTGTCTTCTAGTCTTTGGAGCTTTTCATGGGTGGTTTTGTCATGCAATCGTTTAGGGAAAAGTACCCCGCCTTCTGTCATATTTGCTTGACTTACAGCGTCTGGCACTTTGTTTTGAACATGAAGTAACATGTTGTGTACTTGATTCACTTCCTTTGTGGAAAAAGTCACTGTGAGGAACTGTTGGTGTTTACTGCTCGGTTTCCGAGTGATCCAAAGGGGTACTTGTTTTGACTTCTGTTTGTTCTGTCTCTGAGTTTTCACTTCCTTTTATACAAACATCAGTAGAATTAAGGTCTGTTTTCGTTCATTTCTGCTCTCAATTTCCGGGCATGACCCGGGGTGAGTGGAATAAGTAAATCTGCGGGTGCTGAAACGGGCGAAGAGAGATGGATAATGTCAAACACCTCTTGTAAGAAGGAAACAGGATGTTGAATCAGTCCACACTGTAAAGATGTTAAGTCTTCAGACTGACAGTAATCTGACACCAAGTCTTTGAGTACCTCGCATTCTTCTTGACTCCACTGCCAACAATCAGCTCCCTGGCAGAGAAAAGTGCCTGAACCATTCTGGTAAAGTACAACGTCAGTGTGATCCTCTTGGAATCAAGGACGAATAATCGAACCACTGATTTTCTGAGACATGTGGGAATGGGGGAACAAATCCATGTTGGAAGAGAGAGTATTTTGTCTTCGTTATCAAAGTCTATCCTTTCAATTCTTACATCACTTTCTACAATTGCAGAATATCGACAAAATAAAGAGTTTCTCCATACTGTCAATTCTTTTTCTGAGCAAGTAAACGTTTTTTGTCGGGAATCTAACGTCGGCTGAAGTTTACTTTCTTTAATCATCGATGGTTGTTCCATGTTTTGGAATTTATCATGTTCTTAAAGTTTATTTTAGTTCTTTCCATTTAAAGTGTTACACAACAGAAATCGGACCATGGGCCAGCTTATTTACTGTACATTTTGTAAGACATGACGCTCGTTATATGATCTGTAAAACCAACAGACATCGGACCATGGGGCCAGCTTATTTACTTTACATTTTGTAAGACATGACGCTCGTTATATGATCTTAAAACCAAGCTGACGAGGAAAGTTTGGTTGTTTCTTCTGGCGCCTGTAGTAGAAACCCATTTCTTTTCTTTTCTTTTCTTTTTTATTTAAAGAGAGGGAGAGAGAACACTGTTGGAGGCTCACGAACCTGTTGCACGTGCACACAAAAAACACGCTGGGTCACCTTTGACCCAACGTGGACAACACTGCGTGATCACTGTTTACAGTTCAGCAATTCAGCAAATCCGATTCTTCATTCCGATTTCTTCATTAGTATAGTCATGAGAAATTCGTTAATTACTGACCTTATATTTGTTTACACAACAATCAGAGTGCACACCCTAGTGCACAGAAGCAACACACAACGACACATAAAAATCAACACAATCGCCTTGGCCGAACTTCGCCTAATTTAACTCGAACAGAGAGCAACGCTGTACACGTCTTGACTCGTCCACCGTCACTGTCCACCGTGTGTGTGTGTGTGTGTGTGTGTGTGTGGAACAAGAAATGTGTATGTTTGCAGGTGGTGGTGTTTGGAAGATATGTGGCGGAGGAGGGTGGAGGGAGGGGGGGGGAAACATTTCGGTGACGAGAATAATGCTAAAAGTTTGGTTTTGCTTGAATATCAGCGGAGCTATTATATCAACCTAACATAATAAGCCTCGTCCACACGTAAATGTGTCTTTCTTTCAATATTACATTTTTCTTCTTCTTTTTGTTGTTGTTGTTGTTGTTGTTGTTTCATCCCTTCGTCTTGTTCCTTTTGTTATCTGTGCGTCTTGTTCGTGATTCTAATGCGCTAATACAGTTTATCATGTATATTTGAAAAACGTGATAGATACGGGGGTTTGACGACTTTGTCTAATGCACTAATATTGTCTATATTTTTTTTAAAAAGTGATATATACGACAATTTGTTGACACAGTGTAAAGCGCTAATACGGTCCATTTTCGATATTTAAAACATTGACATATATTGCAATTTGTGGGCACAGTTTACACTTTTGTTCCAAACTACTAAAAGATGAAGAAGAAAAAAATCAGAAAATCGTCATGGACGTTTTGAAATGCAGGATTGGCATGTTAATTTTGATTCACAATGTTTAATTGTCAGCACAGGAAACAATTATTCACCTACCTCAAGGACATGGATGAGTTCAAGAAACACAATCCGGACTTCCCGTTCTTCACCATGTCCTTTGAGGACACGAAGGAGGTGTTTGTATTCTCTCTGTCTTTTTTGCAGTCTTCATTTCTCTCTCTCTCTCTCTCTCTCTCTCTCTCTCCTCTCTCTCTCTCTCTCTCTCTCTCTCTCTCTCCCCCCCCCCCCCCCCCCCCTCTCTCTCTCTCTCTCTCTCTCTCTCTCTCTCTGATTTGTTCCTTTCCTTCTTTTTTTTCCGTTCATTCTTTTCTGTTTGTTTGTTGGTTGGTTTTGTATACCTGTGTCTTTTTCAAACGAACCACTAGTTAACCAAAGATTCAAAATTCTGATTTACATATTCTTGAAAAGGACGTTTCAGTCTTTAGCCACGTTTTAGTTACAGCACACACACACACACACCACACACACACACACACACACACACACACACACACACACACACACACACACACACACGCACGCACGCACGCACACACACACACACACACACACACACACACACACACACACACACACACCACACACACACACACACACACACACACGCACACACACACACACACACACACACACACACACACACACACACACACACACACACACACACACACACACACACATACAGAGAGAGAGAGAGAGAGGAGAGAGAGAGAGAGATGTGTGTGTGTGCGCGCGCGCGCGCGCGCGCGCGTGTGTGTGTGTGTGTGTGTGTGTGTGTGTGTGTGTGTGTGTGTGTGTGTGTGTGTGTGTGTGTGTGTGGTCCAAAAGAAAAAGAAACAGAAGAACAAAAAGCTGTCGTGGTTGTAGTTCAAGATTTTCTTTGCCTTCATCAGCAAATGACATCCTCCATATATATACATATATATTATATAAATATATATATATATATATATATATATATATATATATATATATATATATATATATATATATATATATATATATATAACATCATAAATGCTGGATTGTTCTCATAAATATCTTTTTAATGTGAGGGTAATCGGTAATGGTAATGATGATGATGATGTTGACGATGATGATGATTATGATGATGATGATGATTATGTTGATGATGATGATGATAATGATGTTGATGATGATGATGATGATGATGATGATGATGATGATGATGATGATGTATGATGATGATGAAGATGCTGCTGCTGCTGCTGCTGCTGCTGCTGCTGATGATGATGATGATGATGATGTGATGCCGATGATAATGATAATGATGTCCAGAGTAATTCAATCATTTAGTATTCAATGCATATATCATTGGCTTTATTTCCTGTTAAAAAATCTCCCCCCCCCCCCCTCCCTGACTGAAAAATGTACATTTAAGAACAGAAATCATACATTTTGACGGTCTGGTTTCTTTGTATCAACTTTTACAACACAACCAATTACGTTCACGACGCAAAAGACTGTGATCATCACAGGACCCGGAGAAGGCCATCCAGAACTAGCAGACTTCCTGGGCGTGGATGCGTCTGCCCAGCTGTGTCAAGACATTGCTGAGGCCACCAGCTTTACCAAGATGAAACAAGCCGACAAAGCCAAGCAGCAGGCAGCCATCAATAAAGCAGAAATGTACCGTAAAGGTTCGTACATCCAGTACATGTGTACCCGATTTAATGCTTTCAGTACAATAGTCCCATTAGGTCGCTTTGAGGCATGTCAAACATCAAATGTCAACCAAGTTCGAAAAGCTGGAGACGGGTAAACATCAAACATATTTAACATATTTTGCACAGGTGGTCAACAATCGCATTGTGGTATGAAAATATCTTATGTACAAAATTAATGTACAATGCTGAGAGCAATACACTTCGTATCTTCAGTAGAATCTCCTCTGAAACTCAAGTCACTGAGATGCCGAGAAATATGAAATGATTTTCGTTGTTTTGGTGTGAATACTCCGTAAAAGTGAATCAGTGTTAAAGTGCGCCCAGACGAAAAGACGAATTTTTGTTAATGACCACGTGGTCTGTACCTAAACCTTGATTTTCTAACTTGACTGAAAGATCCCTGTTCCATAAATGTGTCACCAAAATCTGTGAGAAACAGCCTGGTGTCAAATCGAGCAGTCTGCAGCAAATTCGGGCAATACAAAACACTCACATGAGTTTCCAATGAATGTAACAACACTCAAAATGATCATTGATTAAAATACGACTTCATGTTGTATAGACTCCATGGCCAGGTTTTATATGTTTATTTCGCTGTCAGAGTTGTATTTGTTTCAACACGGACAGAGTCAAGTGCCAATAAAATACACGATAAGAATGGAAGGGGTTTCTCTAGGGAAAGGGTTCTCCATATTTACGGCAGAACTGTATGCTATTCTTATGGCGTTGATTTTTATGTGTGACGATAACACTGCTGTCTATAATACACTTTTTGTGTTGATTCCAAGTCAGTTCCGTATAGCTTGCAAAATTGGGAATCAAAAATGAGAAAAGATTTATGTTTTGAAATAAGATATTGTAGACATGTTCTTATGTTGAAAGGAATTGGGGTATCTTTTTGTTGGATTCCATCACACTGTGACATATCTGGTAATGAAACAGCAGATAAAGTAGCTAGAGATGGTGCGTTAAGAAAAACACCTGAGAGTAATTTAAAACGTGATGTTCAAGAAATTAATTTGCTATTAGAAAAATGCATGAACAGTGAACACCTTCCAGAGAAGTATGAAATCTTATCATGTCCACGATATTTGCCATCTTTAATATACAAGCTTCGACTGAATTCGTAGAAAACCATGTTTTCCCAAGTGTAGCATGTGATTGTTCAAATCTTCTATCAGTGGACCATATTCTTTTTCATTGTTCAATATAAACTACATTTTATAAGGAATCGAACGTGGATGTGATTGTACAACGATTTTATGAAAACAGTAACCCACAAAGCAGAAATTGTGCAAATAGCAAAAGTGCTTTCCATACATCAAATTAATAGATTTGTATAAACACTCCCCTTCCCCTTACCCCCCCCCCCTTTTTTTATTTTTATTTTTTAGTCTGATATCACTGAGTGTGAACAGACTCTAAATGAAAGAACTCACTCACCCACTGGAAAGGGTTGGGTACGAAGGGAATGTGTCCTCAGGGATTGAATTATCTTAAACTTTCGAAATGGCCAGTGTTATACCATGGCAGTTGTGTACATTAGTTGACAGAACTTGTCAGCTCTCAAGTTGGAGTTCACACGGTTCCAGGCATCTCCACATAAGCCAACGTCCAAACACTGAGTCCTGGGTTGAGAGTAATGCGTGCAGACGTAGTTTGGATCACCTAGCCATATAAACTGGAGGCATCGCCACACAAGCCAACGTCCAAACACTGAGTCCTGGGTTGAGAGTAATGCGTGCAGACGTAGTCTGGATCACCTAGCCATGTAAACTGGAGGCATCCCCCCTTTCCCCTTCGGTGGTTGTCTTTTCTTGTCAGGAAAATAAATATCGTGAAGCTTTCTATTCAACATGACTGGAGACCACGTTTACGACACATGGCATGGCAGAACCCAGAAAGCAGGCTCCTGGGTACAGATTGTAAGAACTATTGCCGCAGGTTAAAAAGACAAGCCACAACTACGTCGTCCACAGTCAGTTTCAAAGCGAGATGACAGAAGGCGGACACCGAAGCAAGTTTTAAACAGAAGGTAATTAGTTCCGCAAGACAATCCACTCAGACAGATTACAGGACATAACACAATGCGTTTCGACCTCTTGGGTCTTCTTCACACAAAACAAACAACATTGAGCACAATAAGAACGAAAGAACGAGCAACCACTTCTCATATTCGGCGCAAAAGGGTGTTGGAAGATTCATTCAACACCCATTTTACGCCGAATATGAGACGATTCATTCAACGCCCATTTTAGGGCCGAATATGAGACGATTCATTCAACGCCCATTTTACGCCGATATGAGACGATTCATTCAACGCCCATTTTACGCCGAATATGAGACGATTCATTCAACGCCCATTTTACGCCGAATATGAGAAGACAAGTGACTGTTTGTTCTTCGTTTTCACTGTCCTAAATGTTGTTTGTAATTAGCCTGAAGAAGCCCCCAAGAGGTGGAAATGTGTCGTGTTTTTGTCCTGTAATCTGTTTGTGTTGTCTTGCGGGACTGATAACCTTTCTTTGTAAAATGTACTCCGTCTATGTCAACAAATCACGATGGGGTAAACCAGCTGAGTGTCCTGGACTAAGGAACACGCCGTTGTATGCCAGCCAAACAAACCATCATTAGATCACCGGTTACGCTTTGTGTTGGTGACCATCCAGGCATAAGATGGTTTCAAAGAGCGGCTTGATAAAATATGTATTACTTGCATTCGGTATGATTGTATTGACTTGCCAATCAGCCAAATATCAGCCTAGAGATTTTGGATCTTACTTGAACATGATGAAAAATGTCACACCAACCGCTGTCCTCTACGACTCTTTTTTTTTTTTTAGTAATTTGAACATATACTTCACAGTTTAAACGATGTTGACTATCATTTTAGTGTTTTAAAAATAAGTTTTAAAATGACATTATTTAAGGGCTGTGTTAACCGATTGTTGACTAGAATTTAGTGTTTTAAAAATCAAGTTTAAAAATGGCATTCTTAATAGGCTGTGATTAACGATGTTGTCTAGCTTTTAGTGGTTTAAAAAATCAGTTTAGAATAATTATTGAAAGGCTGTGGTTTATACTGCTTCTGACCTTGTAACAAGTTGCTCGGCCAACACCGTCATGACCATCATCCTTCCCGCTACTGTTGCATTATCTGGTCTTTCTATGATTACTACCACCATCACCACTACCACCACTATTACTGCTGCAGCTACTAATTTTACCACTGCTGTTGCTGCTGACATTGCTGTTGCTGGGGTAATGCTGTGAAAAAATCTGTGGAGTTCTTGTTGTCCCTGCTGCTGCTCCTGCTGCTGCTATGCTTTGTGCTACATTGTACTACTGCTAGTAATACAACGGCTTCTACTGCTACTACTGTTGGTTCCACAGCTGCTGTGCTATTCGTACTACTACATGTTTTTTGCTGCTGCGATCTGACAATAATGATAAGAATGATAATAACAAAACGATGATGAGAGTAATAATGATAATAATAATAATGATGATGATGATGATAATGATAACAATAATAATAGTAATAATAATGACAATAATAATGATAATACTAACACAGCATTTTGAAAGCTCCTTGCGAAAGGTTCCGGGCGCTGACAATTCACACTCTCGTGCACACAACGGGCTGCCTACCTGGGTAGTGCCGACTGAAGAGCTGCCAGCTGGAGCTTCATTCAGTCGTTTACCGTTTACTCAATTTCCTTATTTCCTTCAATCTTCCAATTTCTCACGCAAGGTGCATGCTATGTGTAGCGTGTCGTCCATACCAACGGCCAAACTGGCCTCTTCTTCCGAAGGTTAGTGATTGGATTTTACATGTGTGCAAGATGTTATGCGATTATTCGCCGCCATTTTCTTTTTTCATCCCAGGAGAAGTCGGGGACTGGAAGAACCACATGACAGTGGCTCAGAGTGAACGCCTGGACGCCGCCATGACACTTCTCAAGTCATGTGACTACCACTTCCGCTTCACGCTGTAGAGCATTGTGGGTGTCCGAAGCACTGTCACATCTAAGGCACACAAAATGTACACTATGGCTGTTAATGATACTCTTCTTTTGTGGACGGTCTGTTTTTACGGAAGTAATCGATTTGAATTGTACATTAAATTCAATCGTGGCTTGTGTGTATAAAATGAACAGCTGAATCTAGTATATAGAATGCACGCGTATAAGGAGAAGACTGTGGAGGGGGGGGGGGGGGGGGTGTAATGCAGTCTTGTATCTCCCACTGTTTTCTCTCCTCCCTCTTTACAAACAAACACACACACATACACACACACGCACGCGCGCGCGCGCACACACACACACACACACACACACACCACACACACACACACACACACACACACACACACACACACACACACACACACACACACACACACACACACACACACACACACACTCATTTAATTGTCTAATATCACTTAAAGTGAACAGACGTTAAATTGAAGAACTAACTAACACTCATCAATGTAAATATGTACAAAAGTCCAGAAAAAAAAAGAAAGAATAGATACTGGTAAAGAAAAAGGCAAACACTAAAGACGACAGCTGTACTGACCATCACTAACACTAAAGACGACAGCTGTACTGTCCATCACTAACACTAAAGACGACAGCTGTTCTGTCCATCACCAACACTAAAGACGACAGCTGTTCTGTCCATCACTAACTCCACAGACGACAGCTGTACTGTCCATCACTAACACTAATGACGACAGCTGTTCTGTCCATCACTAACACTAAAGACGACAGCTAATCTTAAATAAATGTTAGCGAACCGCCCAGAGAAACGTGGACACACTTGTGACCGTTTGTTCACGTTTCTCTGGGCGGTTCGCTAACATTTATTTAAGATTTTTGTGACAAATCACAAGTTAATGTATCTGTCCTTTACAACGCAGTACCTAAGTATTTTTTAAGGATACATCATCACACTGAATAGCTTTTGTCCATACTTTCAGGCCTTTGACACTAATGCTGGTTACGATGGAAATGCTAGCTTAGTGGCAGTCTAGGTTCTTCAATATTTCTTATTTGAATTTGTTATAATATCGGTGCTGGTTGTGCAGGAAATCGTTTTGCATAAGATGTCATCTAATAGCTACAATGTTTGCCATTTAAACTTGTGATCACAGTTAATAATAATAATAATGGGATTTATATAGCGCCTTCCACGGCACAAGGCGCTTTACAAAGGCAGAAAAAATGCAATTGCTAAATGTAAAGAAAATGCACTGAAAAAAACCGGCTCAGAAATGAAAAACAAAGGCTCTCTCTCATTCTCTCCCACGCGCACACACACTCTCACGCACAGACACAACAAACCACAACAGCCGCAACAAGCACAAACTACTAAGCAATCCACAAAATAACAAAAGTCAATCAACTATCTGGTAATGACTGTCTTCTTAGTATTGTTTGAAAAGGTAGGTTTTCAGGGAGGTTTTGAAGGAAGAAAAGGTTTGAGAATGTCTTAAGTCATAGGGGAGTTTATTCCAGAGTTTGGGAGCTGCGTATGAGAAAGCTCGTTCGCCATGCTGTTTACGATGGGGGCGGTAACTGGGAAAGCGGAAGTCCTAGTGTCGGTGGAGGAGCGGAGCGTACGTGATGGGACATATACTTGAAGGAGATCGGATAGATAGGCAGGGGCATCGCCAGTGAAAATCTTGAAGCAGAGACAACAACATTTGTATTTTTCTGGTTCTAAAGGAGACCTTGTGCTAGAAGTGATCTATAACTTGAAGAATTCGCTATCACTGTTATTATTAGTATTATTAGTATTATTTGTATTATTAGTATTATTATCATTATTGTTGTTGTTAATAAAACTTGTTCTAGTCATTGTGCAAAAGTGTGTGCAAACCAATGACTGCAAAGCCGTTGTTCCTGTATTTTAACAGACTGACAGATGAAAATTAATGAACTTTATTCTCATAATGTGCTTTCCATGTCATAAAGACCTAACATGTTTAAGATTGATTGCATCCGTTGGTATTGTTTAGTTCTCCTTCCTCCTCCCCCCCCCCTCCTTTTTTCTCGTGTACATCCATTGCATCCATTGGTACTGTTTAATGATCTTTCCTCCTCCCCCCCTCCCCACTTCAGATCATTATGCCCCATTGTGTTGTCTAATTATCTGTCCCCCCCCCCTCTCCGCCCACCCCCCTTCCCCTTCGAAATTGATTGTATGCAGTGGTATTGTTTAATTACCCTTCCTCTCCCCCCCCCCCCCCCTGCCCCATTCCCCATCCCCTTTCAAACTGATTGTATGCTGTGGTTTTCTTTAATTATCCTTACTCTTCCCCCCCCCCCCCTTCCCCTCCCATCCCCTTTCAAACTGATTGTATGCTGTGGTTTTCTTTAATTATCCTTACTCTCCCCCCCCCCCCCCTTCCCCATCCCCTTTCAAACTGATTGTATGCAGTGCTATTGTTTAATTATCCTTCCCCCATTCCCCTCCCATCCCCTGTCAAATTGATTGTATGCAGTGGTATTGTTTAATTATCCTCCCCCCCCCCTTCCCCTCCCCATCCACTTTTAAATTGATTGTATGCCGTGGTATTGTTTAATTATCCTCCCCCCCCCCTTCCCCTCCCCATCCACTTTTAAATTGATTGTATGCAGTGGTATTGTTTAATTATCCTCCCCCCCCCCTTCCCCTCCCCATCCACTTTTAAATTGATTGTATGCAGTGGTATTGTTTAATTACCCCCCCTCCTTCCCCTCCCCATCCACTTTTAAATTGATTGTATGCAGTGGTATTGTTTAATTATCCTCCCCCCCCCTTCCCCTCCCATCCCCTTTTAAATTGATTGTATGCAGTGGTATTGTTTAATTATCCTCCCTTCCCCTCCCCATCCCCTTTTAAATTGATTGTATGCAGTGGTATTGTTTAATTATCCTCCCTTCCCCTCCCCATCCCCTTTTAAATTGATTGTATGCAGTGGTATTGTTTAATTATCCTCCCTCCCCCCTCCCATCCCCTTTTAAATTGATTGTATGCAGTGGTATTGTTTAATTATCCTCCCTCCTTCCCCTCCCCATCCACTTTTAAATTGATTGTATGCAGTGGTATTGTTTAATTATCCTCCCTCCCCCCCTCCCATCCCCTTTTAAACTGATTGTATGCAGTGGTATTGTTTAATTATCCTCCCTCCCCCTCCCATCCCCTTTTAAACTGATTGTATGCAGTGGTATTGTTTAATTATCCTCCCTCCCCCCTCCCCTCCCCATCCCCTTTTAAATTGATTGTATGCAGTGGTATTGTTTAATTATCCTCCCTCCCCCTCCCCTCCCCATCCCCTTTTAAATTGATTGTATGCAGTGGTATTGTTTAATTATCCTCCCCTCCCCTCCCTTCCCCATACCCTTTTAAACTGATTGTATGCAGTGGTATTTTTAATTATCCTCCCTCCTCCGCTCCCTTTTCAGATTGAATATGTTCACTTTACCGTCTACTTATTCAGATTGAACACATTCATTTTATTCTTTACTTATTCAGATTGAACATATTTCATTTTATTCTTTACTTATTCAGATTGAACATATTCATTTTATTCTTTACTTATTCAGATTGAACATATTCATTTTATTCTTTACTTATTCAGATTGAACATATTCATTTTATTCTTTACTTATTCAGATTGAATATCTTCATTTTGTTGTTTACTTATTCAGATTGAACATATTCATTTTGTTGTTTACTTATTCAGATTGAGTATATTTATTTCATTGTTTACCTATTCAGATTGAACATATTCATTTTATTCTTTACTTATTCAGATTGAATATGTTCATTTTAATCTTTACTTATTCAGGGATTGAATATATTCATTTTATTCTTTACTTATTCAGATTGAATATATTCATTTCATTCTTTACTTATTCAGATGGAATATATTAATTATATTGTTTACTTCTTCAAATTGAATATATTCATTTCGTTGTTTACGTATTCAGATTGAATGTTCTCATTTCGTTGTTAACACTTTCAGATTGAATATATTCATTTTATTGTTTACGTATTCAGATTGAATGTAATCATTTTATTATTTGCTTATTCAGATTGAATGTATTCATTTTATTGTTTACTTATTTAGATTGAATGTATTCATTATATTGTTTACTTATTCAGACTGAATATATTCGTTTTCTTGCTTGCTTATTCAGACTGAATTTTATTCATTTTATTGTCTACTTATTCAGATTGAATATATTCATTTTATTGTTTACTCATTCAGAATAAATATTATTCATTTTATTGTTTACTTATCAATATTGAATATAATTCACTTTATTATTTACTCATTCAGAGTGAATAAATGAGTTTGTTTACTTATTCAGACTGGATATACTCATTTGATTGTTTACTTATTCAGATTGAACATATTCATTTTATTCTTTACTTATTGAGAATGAATATCTTCATTTTATTTTTTACTTATGCAGATTGAATATATTCATTTAATTGTTTACTTATTCAGATGGAATATATTCATTATATTCTTTACTAATTCAGATTGAATATGTTCATTTTATTCTTTACTTATTCAGATTGAATATATTCATTTTATTCTTTACTTATTCAGAATGAATATTCTTCATTATGTTGTTTACTTATCAATATTGAATATATTCACTTTATTATTTACTTCTTCAGAGTGAATAAATGCGTTTTACTGTTTACTTATTCAGACTGGATATACACATTTGATTGTTTACTTATTCAGATTGGATATATTCATTGCATTGGTATTGTTCACTCATGCATCCTCCTCTCCCAACCCCCTTGAGATGGTATCCATTGGTATTGTTTAAATATCCTTCCTCCTCCCCCCCCCCCCCCAATCCCCTTTTAAATTGATTGTATGCAGTGGTATTGTTTAATTATCCTCCCCCCTCCCTGCCTGCCCCATCCCCTTTTAAACTGATTGTATGCAGTGGTGTTGTTTAATTATCCTCCCTTCTCCGCTCCCATTTTCAAATTGAATATGTTCACTTTATTGTCTACTTATTCAGATGGAACATATTCATTTTATTCATTCCTTATTCAGATTGAATATATATCATGTTATTGTTTACTTATTCAGATTGAACATATTCATTTTATTCCTTACTTATTCAGATTGAATATATTCATGTTATTGTTTACTTACTCAGATTGAACATATTCATTTTATTCTTTACTTATTCAGATTGAACATATTCATTTATTCTTTACTTCTTGAGATTAAATATCTTCATTTTATTCTTTACCTATTCAGATTGAACATATTCATTTTATTCCTTACTTATTCAGATTGAATATATTCATGTTATTGTTTACTTACTCAGATTGAACATATTCATTTTATTCTTTACTTATTCAGATTGAACATATTCATTTATTCTTTACTTCTTGAGATTAAATATCTTCATTTTATTCTTTACCTATTCAGATTGAACATATTCATTTTATTGTTTACTTATTCGGATTGAATACATTTATTTCATTGTTTACTTATTCAGATTGAAAATATTCATTTTATTCTTTACTTATTCAGATTGAATATGTTCATTTTATTCTTTACTTATTCAGGTTGAATATATTCATTTTATTCTTTATTTATTCAGATTGAATATGTTTATTTGTATTGTTTACTTATTCAGATTGAATATATTCATTTTATCCTTTACTTATTCAGATTGAATATGTTCATTTTTATTGTTTACTTCTTCAGATTGAATATATTCATTTTATTCTTTACTTCTTCAGATTGAATATATTCATTTCGTTGCTTACTTATTCAGATTGAATGTTCTCATTTCATTGTTTACACTTTCAGATTGAATGTATTCATTTTATTGTTTACTTATTCAGATTGAATATATTCATTTTATTGTTTTCTTATTCAGATTGAATTATATTCATGTTATTGTTTACTTATTCAGATTGAATATATTCAATTTATTGCTTACGTATTCAGAACGAATATTGTTCATTTTATTGTTTGCTTATTTATATTAAATATATTGACTTTATTATGTACTTCTTCAGAGTGAATAAATGCATTTTACTGTTTACTTATTCAGACTGGATATACTCATTTGATTGTTTACTACTTATTCAGATTGAATACATTCATTGGTATTGTTCACTCATGCATCCTCCTCTCCCAACCCCCTTCCGCTTGAATCCATTGGTATTGTTTAATTATCCTTCCTCCTCTTCACCCGCCCCCCCCCCCCCCCCCAGCGCCCCCTTGAGATTGATTATGTCCATTTGTATTGTTTTATATATCCGTCCTCCTCTCCCATAAAAATTGATTGTATCCATTTGTGTTGTTCAGTAACTGTCATCCTCTCCCCTTTGAGTTTGATTGTTTTAGTTATTCGTCCTCCTCCCTCATTGTTCCAATGTGAATGGGCACAAAGCCTGGCACATTAAGTCATCCGTACTCCTCTTTAAAACCCCCTTCTGTCGTTTAAGAGCGCTCTGTATCCCCTTCTGTCGCTTAAGAGCGCTCTAAATCCCCTTCTGTCGTTTATGAGCGCTCTAAATCCCTTCTGTCGTTTAAGAGCGCTCTAAAGCCCCTTCTGTCGCTTAAGAGCGCTCTAAATCCCCTTCTGTCGTTTAAGAGCGCTCTAAATCCCCTTCTGTCGTTTAAGAGCGCTCTAAATCCCCTTCTGTCGCTTAAGAGCGCTCTAAAACCCCTTCTGTCGCTTAAGAGCGCTCTAAATCCCCTTCTGTCGCTTAAGAGCGCCCTGCCTCTGTTGGGATGGACTTACACCGCTGAAATGATTTCAGACCAGCATTGGTCATCCAGTGATGACTTTAGCAGTGTGAAAGCAACGTCACGGTGACGGAATCAGCTCCCACGGTCTATTGCACACCCTTGCGCCAGAAACAAAAGCCAACCAAACAACAACAACAAAAACCCCAAACATTAAAGATACAAGTGCAATTTATGCTCAGTTTTTGAAAGCTTTTGACCGTTGGAGGTCAAAGAAGCCAAGCTTTCTCGGCAAAGTTCTATTTAAGAGGCCCCTCCCTCCACCTCCCCTCACCCCCCCCCCCCCCCCCCCCCCACACACACACACACACACACACACTCCACCACAGTCCTACCTTTCGATCTTAGCGTGAAACTTATTTTGCCACTGAAAAAAAGGAGAGTTGTTGGGAAAGGGGAAACGGAGGGAGGGAAGGAGGGGGGCGGGGGGGGCTCTGAAATAGGACTTTGCTTTTTCTATGATCCCACTTCAGCACAAAGAGAACAAGCAGGCACCAGCTGCGCTCGCTGACCACAAAGTCCAGATCCTGTGCAATGATCAGCTAAGCCGGGAAAATGAGGTTCTTTGAAGTTTCATATGAGCTTTTGTACAACAATCTCTCACTTCAAAAGAAGTGTTTGGGTCTATATTTTGCATTGCTGATTTGATTTTTTTTAATTTTTCGCAAATCATAGTACTTGTAAAGAGACTGACGAAAAACAAGGTGTAGCATACGTGTTCTCTCTCCCCTCTCCCTCCCCTCTCTCTCTCTCTCTCCTCCTCTCTCTCTCTTCTCTCTCTCTCCTCTCTCTCTCTTCTCTCCTCTCTCTCTCTCTCTCTCTCAAAACACAGAGAAAGAGGGGACAATCCCGAGACAGAGACAGAAGGGGAGACAGAGAGAGCGAGAAAACAGGGGGGAAAGAAATGCACACACACACACCACACACACCCCAAAACACACACACACACACACACACAAAACACACACACACACACACACACACACAACACACACCACACACAACACACACACACACACACACACACACACACAGAGATAGAGTGGCTTTACAAACATAAACTACTTTTTGAAATGACCACTACATAAAAAAAAAAAGGGTTAGCGAACCCTTTATTTTCTTTTCTTCGAGTCGAGTCATGTTTCCTCCACACGTGTGCTCTGTCAAGGCTAATGCAGGTCACTCTCATGCAATAAGAGTCTATTTTCCAAGGCATCTAGTGACCCACCTTCACCCGTTTCCCCTGTCGGGTAGAAACGGCTTGCACTAAAGGCCTGGAGTTGGTCAAGTCAAGTCAAGTCAAGTTACTTTTATTATTCAAAAAGAGAAATTGTTATCAGGTGCAACCACCATTTTTACAAACATATTACATAAAAAACATATCACAAAAACACGAAAAGACAGGATTTCATTAAGATGCCTACGAACAATTAAAAACACATTTTAGATCACCATGGGAAAAAGATATTTACATACTTTTAAACAGGTCTTTAAAGAGCCTTTTAAAGCAGGATCACCGCATTACAATGTTACAAATCAAATGCATTTTAAGACCCCCCTCCCCCCCCCCCCCCCCCCCCCCCCCCCCCAACACACAACTGCATATGCAAATATACATGCATGATACATGCGCGAATCTGCACAAGAACATACACACACATGTCACGCATGCACATACAAACACACAAAACACATCTGCACACAAGAAAGCACACACACACACACACACACACCACACACATAGATGTACATATGCCACATACGCACACACATACATACGTAATTATACTATTCAACTGCTCACAGTAAGAGAAATGTACAGAATCTACACAATTAAGAATTTCAACAGATGGACTGACTGCGGAAGAAAAGATTTTTGAGCTCGTTTTTTTAAACTTGAAGGTTCTGAATCTGCGTCCTGAAGGCAAGAGATCATAGTGTTGAGCTAAAACATGGCTGTCATCATTTCGCAATCTGCCGTCCCTTTCTCTTCACTCGCTCCTCATACAGATCTTTCAAACTTCTTTGTCTTTCACCCACAACTTTACTGCAAACATTCAAAATATCACTCAGCTTATGCTTATTCCTTACATTCAAACTTCCATACCAACACATGAAAGATCCAGTGAGAACCGATTCAATGCAGCACCGATAGTAAGTTTTAAGAACATTTGTGGAAACACCATTATTTCTCAATTTTTGCAAACAGAAGACTCTGGACTGACATTTGTTAAAGACTGATTGAACGTTACCATCAAAAGAAAGCTTGTTATCCAAAACTGTACCCAGGTAGCGGTATTCATTCACCCGTTCGACAGTTTGGTCACCAATAACAAGCTGGGGTATTACAGTGGGGGTTTTACGAAAATCAATAAGCATTTCTTTTGTTTTGACAACATTAAGGTCTAAATAATTTCTATTACACCAAGATGCAAACCTTTCAACTTCGCTAAAATAGATAGAATCTGAGTTGGATAGATCTTCGATAGCAGAATCATCAGAATACTTTATGACAGGTGTTGTTTCAGTGCCAGTGCAGTCGTTTGTGTACAGAGTAAAGAGGACCGGAGATAGTACTGTGCCTTGTGGGGCACCAATACAAGTAGAGCGTTCTGAGGAGGTTGCAGAAAGGAAGGGGACAGACGGGGTTCTGTTGAGGAGAAAATTGACAATCCAAAGAGTAAGTTTTGGGTCTACGTTCAGGTCTAGCAGTTTCAGAGCCAGCAGATGAGGCTGGATGGTATTGAAGGCAGAAGAAAAGTCAATGAACAGGATGCGAACAAAAGAGTCAGGGGTGTTCAAATGAGCAAAGGCGTTATGAAGTAGCGTTAGTATGGCATCGTCTGTGCCCCTCTGGGTTTGTAAGCGAACTGAAAGGGATCAAGTTGCTGCTTAGTAAAGAACAAAAGGCGGTGAAGGACTAGTTTCTCAAAGCATTTCATTACAATGGGTGTTAAGGCAACAGGACGGTAATCGTTCATGCAACAGGATTTTTCTTCTTGGGGACAGGGATTACAGTAGAATTCTTCCAGATAGCAGGTACAGTACAGTCACGCAAAGACCAGTTGAAAATAGAACAGAAAACGCCACACAATTCAGAAGCACACACCTTCAACACTCGTCCACATACATTGTCAGGCCCAACAGCTTTCCTCACATTCATCTCACAAATAAACGTTTTACAGCTTGTTCACTAATTTGAAATTCTTGATCTGGAACATTACTGATTCTGTCTTGCAGCTGTGAAGTCACATCGTTTATCTCATCCCCTACATCATTTCTCTCAAAACGACAGTAAAAGTCATTTAACTTAGAAGAAAAATCGTTTTGCTCTGTAAGGACATCTGGGAAACTGTCGTCTTTTTCTTGCCTGCCCTGTCAAAGTTCTAAGCCCATCCCATGCATCTGCTATCCTACGCGTCTGAAACTGTTGCTCTACTTTATCTTTATACTCCCTTTGCCCCCTCCTAAGTTCCTCCCTAAGACTAGATTGTACCTCTTTCCTTTGTTTCTTATCCCCTGACTGAAAGGCCATTTTCTTTCATTCAAGATTGTTTTGATTGACTTAGAGATCCATGGGCTTATTGTTTGGAAAGACCTTGATGGGTTTTGTAGGGATTATCATGTCTAGGTTCAGCGTCTTTGTATCTTGAAGCCATGTCAACAACTGTCAGAGCATACTTAAACTTTTTTCTTCTTATTTTATCATGTGGAAGATACAGCAAGTCCATCTGGTGGGTGTCATTGGAACTGAATTAACAAATCGAGGTCTTATTATTCTTTTGGGGGCAGCAAGTATATTTTGCCAAATTGCCTGTTTTGAAAGCCAGTCTTTCGCATCTGATTCAGACACTCTAGCAGCTTTACTCAGTTTTTCAATAGCAGTCTTTCCCTTCCAATAACCTTTAGGAGAATAATATATTTTGTGCTTATCCATAAGAAGGACTGTATTTTAATTGGATTTTAAATTGTTTGTGCAATAATATGATTGCTCCCATAGCACCCCCAATAAAACCAATTTCTGCCACTTTCTGTTCTTCTGATGGTTCATAAAAGTCAGACAGTTCTGGAGGTGGCGATGTTAGAAACTTCTTTCCTGTCACTAAGTAATACTCATTCATTGCTTCATCAACGTCTGTAAATGTGTGCTCTGCATGCCCCTGTTCCCTTAACTTTTTATTAATAAAGTCTATGTGAGCAATCCTCCTTTTCTCGTAAGCGTCTCTTGCCTTAGCTAAATCTTCTATTGCCTTGTTATGTCGTTCTCTCTCTTCATCAGACCGCAATTTACTAAACATATAATTGCTTCCAGAGAAGGCCAAGGCATTAACAATAGCTCCTCCTACCATCATAACTACTCCTGCCATCTTTTTATAAATCAATATTTTCTAGATTAATCTTTCTATGAACTAATATTTTCTGGGATAATTCCCTGTGTAACAAGAAAGTCTTTTGATGCAATCCCTGCAGTGATTACAACTATAACCTTAACAACGTCCTCAATGTCTAACCTTCCTAGATCCGCCGGCTTCATTCTAAACATGTTTTTTGATAGCACGCTATAGCCTATACTAAGGCCGCTAATTACAGCAGAATGGTAAATCGTATTGATAATCTTTTTTTCACTCATCGTTTTATTAACTAAAAAAATAATTAAAATAATCATAATACGAAAGGCTGTCTATGTGCTTTTTAATCAAATAATCTTTTGTTGTTAAAGCTAAAAATAAGGTTGCAACTAGTTTTGGCGAATCTTCTATCTTTCCCATGTTGGGCGGCTTTATTCCTAACAAGCATTTTGCAAGGGTTGAATAGACTATAACACCAACGATAGGCACTGCATAATTAACCAACGTTAAACTCATGGTTTTAAAAGTATTATATTATTTTTTATTGCTTTTTAAAATGGATTGTGACGAACTATTAAAGTGTGAGGAGGAAGCAACTACTCCGTAGGCTACTCAGCAGACAACTGCCATAAAGAAAGATTATACTCTATGGCCGCTTGTGGAAAAACCAAACAGTATTTAGGTGTTGAACTAAGAATTGAACAGATCCAACAACTGTCTACTTCAGACGTTGAGAAGTACTATGCTAGGTACGAAGCGCAGCTAGGGTCAAAATGGTTAGATCGGTGGGCCAGACAATGATTAGTCTATATGCTAAGTTAGTAAGTAAGATGGCGCCAGTTGATTCAGAAGAAGATTAAAAATACGACTTATCACAAGATCCGGTTTTAAACAAGTCCCTAGAAACTCTTGCATGTGACATGAATTACAGATTTGGGACTATGTTATGTCCATTCATCATGGGATTAATTACTTTTAATCATATTAATTTTAATCATATTAAATTTAATCGCAATAAAAAAAATGAGCGATCAGGAGAAGAAGATGCCGCAGGACAATCCGCAGGACCAGAATGTACTGCAAGTGAATGTACCACAGGTGAGTAATGTTACTAAGTCTAAAAGTCCCGACGTGTTGAGGCTGGGCGTAAACTAGCTGAATGGAACAGACTGCAAAAAGCAAACCAATCAGCAAAACAAAAATTGTTAGATAGTAATACAACATCGCCACCAACAACAACAACCCAATTAACAAAAACACAATCACAAACAAACGATAAGATGTATTATTATGTATTTGCTGCTGTTGTTGTTGGTGGGGGAGTTTTAGCATACAAATGTCTAACGCCATACTTAGCAGCAAAGTCACAAACCCCCACAAAGCCAGTAAAAGAAGAAGAACCCCCTTCTGCAAAAAAAGTGCAACCTCCTGCTGTAGATCCATTTTCTATGGAATAGTTTTTAAGAACTAGATAAAGTACAAGTTAAAAACTAGATAAGTACAAGTTAAGAACTAGATAAGTACAAGTTAAGTTAGTTATAGAAAGTACTTTTTAAGTTAAGTGCAAGTGAATTACAAGTAAAGTGCAAAAAAATAAGTTCTTGTTTTAAGTACTAGTTAGGTTCTTAAGTTAAGTTCTTGTTAGGTCTTAAATAAGTACTAGTTAACTTCTTAAGTTAGTTCTTGATAGGTTCCTAAGTTAAGTACTAGTTAAGTCAGTCAAGTTAATCTTTTAAAGTTCTCCAATGTCCTACAGCATATGAAAACTCAGGACTAACGTAAGTTCTCTTGTTATTGGTAGAGACTAGCGATTTCTTGTTAACAGCAGTTGTGTTTACTTGATGAAGAGTAGAGGCGCAGATTAACATTTGTGTGATAGAATACTTTGTTCTCAAAGAGAGCTTGCTTGTAGTTGTCGTGAGATATATTTTTTTAACAACTTCTTTACTTATGCCTTTAGCTTTTTTCATTACAGAAGTCTGGCTGGCAACGCTATACATCTTCGACCGCAAACCAACATATTCTTTGATAACTGTCCATTAAGTTCATCCTTCATCTTTCCAATCACTTTCTTGTTTACAGTTGAATGTAAAGGACTGTCTTTTGGATAGTCACATGTGTCGTACCACCCATCAGTTCCTTTGGCTACCTCAGTTTCTAAATCCTTATAGAAGTCTTCTGTTGGGACGTCTAGAATAAAACTATCAGTGTCTGTGTAAAGGACTCTTGCTTCTGGTACAGCGGTTTAAAGTAGTCGTACAGAAATTCTAACTCATAACTTTGACAACTCTAATACAGTAAAGCCGATAAACACAGGCTTGTCCAACTAACATCCTTTTTCTTCATCATAATGCCAACCAAGCGTCGTTAAATCTTCTAAAGTCTAGATAGTTAGGCTTAGAGGCAACTTAATTGCTTGGTTTTCTTTGTGACTAATTTCACATCTTTACGCTTGTGTGGATTTTCCATAGGTTTGCCAAAACAGCTGTTGTTAATCATTTAAAGAAGTCTTTTTCTGAAGCATCAGTGGCTTGAGTTCTAAGATCAGTATTCTTCTTGATGTATGGCCTCATAAAGGGCTCTTGATCACAGGTAATTATTCTGTGAACAGCTCTTAGTTTCAGTCCGTGTCTTAATAAAACTTTTAGGGTCTGTTTTACACACTATTAGTTTTGTTGCGAAGATTGGGAAAAATTTTGGGCCCGGTTCAGGGGACTCATTTTTTAATCTTTCTGCGGCAAGGGTTTAAACTTTTGGGTTAATCGTGTAGTTCATAAGGATTTTCTAAGCCCAATTTCTAAGATTACCCCTTGGGAAATTTTCAGGGGGAAGCGTAAATTTATTTTAACCGTTTTAAACATTATGGGGCCCCTTTTATCTTTAAAAAAAGTTTCTCATGGAAGCGGCTGATCAGGGGCCCCACCCATACGGGTTTTTTTGGCCCCAAAGTACTTTTAATTTTTTGGACGGTTTATTTGGGTCATAATCATCTAAATATTTGTTTTACCCTTTGCAAAAAAGGAAATGTGAGGCCATGCAAATACCACCCTTAGACCGTTTCAATAATCTGAAGGGGGGGGGGAGATCAGAAATTAAAGTCAATCTAAAAATGTTTGTAGATTTTAAGAAGCATCCCAAGAAAGGCCAGGCGCAGAGATGTAATGTGATGGGGTTCTAAGCTGTAATGTTTCATGCATTGATCTGAAATTTTCCGAAAGCCCGCCCTCCCAATAAACATACGTGGGCCCAAATCAAGAAATTAAATCATGTTTAATCTCCCATTGTTTGACAGTGAAATTTCTGCCCAGGTTTCTAAAGCGTTTTCATAGTCACCCAAAAAAATTTAATGTTTTTGCCTCTAAACTAAAAAAGAAAGCGCTTTAGGAGGAAAAGAGTCTTCATCAAACCCTATCCCACATTTTCATGTATTCATGGGGGTAAACACCTTTACCACTTAAAGATGGATCAAAGTATTGTTTTGGTTTTGGGAAACCCTTGAACAAACCCTTTGTTTAATTTATCAAACCCCCCATCAGATGGGGGCAAGTCATAAAAGGGGTTAAACAGTCAAGATAAAAGTCATGAAATTTTCTGAAAAACCTGTGCAATGCGGGTAACCCTCTTATTTTTTCAAAGTCCTGTTTGCTTGATAAAAAGAGAACCCGTACCCGGAAAATTTTATGAAAGAAGATGGGCAACCCCTGTCTTAGGATCAAATTAAAAAGTTAAAGTTTACAATTGTTTTTGCGCAGCCCCCCCTTAAACTTTCCAGTAATGTGATCGTGGTCCCCTTAGGGCGCCCCCTAAAAATTTCTCTTTTTTCATATCCACCCGGGGGGAAGGGTTCATTAGCTTTTTGGGTCTTCGGGATTTTTTTCAAGGGCCTGAAAAAATTTATTTGGGGTTGGGGTTTTAGTATTTACGAAGTTTTTTCCCAATCTGCTCTAAAAATCAAATTTTGTGTTGGGGCCTCTGTAAATCTGGGGTGTTTTTTTTGGGGCCCCCGTCTGCCTAACAACAATAAATGCATAAGAAAAACCTAAATGGGGGGTTTAAATTAAGGTTTTTTTTTGTTCTTGCTGGGGGGGGCCCATAGTACTCGGGGGTAAGTTTGATTCAAAGTCAGCAATAAACCACGTACGGGCTCATCTCCCTTTTGGGGAAAAATTCAAAAAACAAAATTTTAGACCGGGTTTTAGGTGTAAAGTTTTGGTTTCACACCCTAAAAAATTTTTTTCAATGAGTTCTATGATGGGGGCCCCGTTTTAATATTTGGGGTTTTCGAAAAAACCCCTTTTTCAAACCCATTTCTTAGCATGTTTCCCTTTTAAATGTAAACCCCTTTAAGCCCTTTTAGGTTTGAAAAATACATAATGACTCTTGGGGCCGTCTGAAAACAGTATCAATTTTAAAAGTTTGTTAATGGTTCGCCTAAAGTAGGGGGCGGGAAAAGAAACCTTAGAGGCACTAGTTTGTCAACTGCAGACTTTTTATACGTTTACATTTGATTGGTTTGTTTTGCTCTTCAAACTGGATATACTGTTTATATTTTACTGGTAAAGGTTATTTTTATCAAAGTTCAACTCTTGTTATATGCTTCAAAATTGGAAACTTTTTTGCATAAATTTTAAAACAGGTGCAAGGCCTAAAACACACCACATAATAACAAAAGTTGTCAGAATTTTGTATTTTTAAAGACTGCCGTTTTAACTCTAACTTTTTTGGAAGAGAAATGTAAGAATTGCCAACTATAGGATAAAATTTTGGGCCCATTGATTTAAAGGGACTGCCCTTTTTAAACCAGCCAAGCCCCCTTAAACTTTGCCTCCCACTTGATGTTTTAAACTGTGTAAGCTTTGTATGCACCCCTTTGATAAAGTGTGTTTAAAGCTGATTACCCCTTTCTGCCTTGTTAAAACCCAAAATGGCATTTTTGTATCATCAGGAATTTTTTAATCAATCAAAAAGGGCCCAAACCCATTTTAAAGGCGGCTCCATCTAAAACCCCCTGGGTTTTTAAAAGATAGCATGGGCCCCGCTTTCATGAACTTTTGTAGGTTTAAATGATCCCCATGCCCCCCTCACAAAACCCTATTGTTTAAAATTTTTTTGTCACTACGAATATTTCTTCCTTCGTATATATTTTTTCTGCCCCTTTGGATTTTATTTGGGTGGCTGTCTTTTTTAAAAAGCCAAAATTTTTACGAAAATTTAAAAAAAAAAATGAAAATAAAAAAGAAAAAAACCCGCTTTTTATTTTTCCCCCCAAAAACGTTTGCAACACTTAAAGACAGGTTCCCTTACAATAACGTCCGCCAGCATTTTAGTTTTTTTCTAAACGCTAAGTCAATTTTCATCCTTTGATTGCCTTTAAAAATATTCACTATGTTTTTTTATTATTTTGTTTCATCATTCTCAAAACTAAAATTCACTAAAATTAATGTTAAACCGCTTTCATTGCTCTTTCCAAAACAGCTCATTACACTTCTTTAAATCAGATACACTAAGTTGGGCCCCTTTTTTAAAATTCAAAAAATAAATAAAAAAATTTTAATTTGGGAAATTTTCAACTGTTTTTTATTTTTCTTTTATAATCGAAAAAAACCTAACCCTTAATTAAAGCGAAATTTACCCCTTTCAGGGCTGGTAGAAAAAGTCAGATTAAACATCTTGAAACCCTTTTAAAAAATAAACTAATAGGGCCAAAAAATTTTTAAATTGGCCCTGGGGGGGCCCAAATAATTTTGTATTTCATGATGGCCTTTTTCACGTTGTTTGTATATTTTGTGAATAAAAGATCATTTTTGATTTTTCAAACCGCTCCTTAACCTTTCTTTTGGGGCCCTTTCCCAAATTTCCACGTGTGAATATTTTAATAATTTTTCTAACTTTTTGGGGCTTCATTTTTAAAAAAATTTAAAATTTTAAAAATTTAAAAAAATTTAAAATTAACCCGCAAAATTCTCATAGGGCTTCTCTCTTTTCCGCCCCCGCCTCTACCCCTCCCTCCTCTCTGCCCCTCACACGCGCGCACTGCAAAACATTTTTTAATTGGTGAAGAAAAAAAATAAATTAACTTACCTGACGGGTTCTACGAAGAATAGGGACGCTGTAAGCTGGCGCTTTTTGCCCCTTTCACTGGGACTTTTGTTTGAAAATCAGTACCCCTTCCCAAAATTTTTTTAAATGATGAAAATTTCTTGATTAACGGGTTTCTATCTGTGCCTTTTGATCTTACTTCTTTTGTAAGATCGCTAGGGATTCTGGGAAACTCGTTTTAATTACCCAAAATTTTATTAAACATAAAGCACTCCCCAAAATGTTTTTCGGTTTCATCTGTTTTCACCCCAAAGGGTTTAACACAGCAAACTCAAAAATTTGTTGTTTCGTTTTCCCATAATGTTAATGAGGTTAGCACTGCGCAGGGGGGGGGTTTTTCCGTAAAGGAATTTCCCGTTTAAAAAATTTAAAGAAGCAGAATTGGGTTTTAACTCACTCGCAAAAAAGTTTTTCACGGGAAGACATTGACAAAATTTCTTTTATGAGCATGTCCTTCTGAAGCGGGAAAACGCCTCTGACCTGTGATCAATATTTAGTTCAGCAAATGTGTAACCTTGGGCGATTAGCGGCGGTGGGGGCTCCCAATCTTTTTATCGGTGGGGAAAAAGCGGGGCAAAGCCATTCACCCTTCCCGGTTTTAATTGTGTTAGGGTGGTTAAGTCTGTAAACCTTTTTGTTAACCCTTTTTTTTACCCATTTTTGGGTTTTTAACCCGTTTCGTGTTTTGTTTTTAAATTGTTCTTTTTTTAATTGATCGGGTGTTACCGGGTCGTGAAGTAAAAGTTTTTCTCCACCCTTTTTGAATTTCAATTTTCGTCGTCTGTAATCTAAACCGTCACCCAAAAGCTTCTAAATTTTTGGGCCGAAATTTTTTATCTGAAATTTAAATTTGCTTATTCTTAATCTCAAGGGAACAAATTTTTCTAAATGTTTAGGGCTACAAGGGCGGGGGTTTTGGGGGAAATTTTGGATTAATTTTTTTAAAACAGCACTTACAAAAAAGGGAAACAGGGCGCCAAAACCCTAAACCAACCCCCCCTAATGTTTAAAGAGGCTGGCGCCCCGCCCCCGGTGGCTAAAACGGCAACACTAGACCCGGCATTTAACCTAGTTTACGGCGAGGAACTAGAAATTTTCAAAAAAAAGAGAAAATTTAAAGTTTTAGCATTTTTCTTTCAGAAAAACCCCTATATTATCCAAGTCGCTTTCTTTTTCCCTTTTTGAATTTAAGTTATTTGCTCTAACCAACTTAAACCCCCCATTTTTTAATAAATTTTTTTTTTTAAATTAATCTTAAAAATTTTCTTTTTTAGTAACCCTTTCCCTGGCACATTTCATAAAACCAGAGAAAAACCCGCAAAAAATTTCAAATATTTAAAGGAAAATAAGTCGAGTACTTTTTTTTGTCTTTGCAACCTTCACAGAAACCCTTTGTCAGATAAAGCAAGGGCTTTTTTCATCTCCGTTTTTAGTAAAAACCAATAACGGTTTAAAAGGGGGCATCCAAGTTTTCAGCCTTTTTTTTGTATGCCTCTAAAAAAGGGCATGTTCTGGAAAACTAGTATCGCCCCCCCCCCGGGAGTAAAAAATTTAAGCGAAAAATCATTGTCTTTTGGGGCCTGGGTTTGTGTTTCTATTTTTGGGGGGTAAATTCTAAGCCAAAACCAGTGTCACCCCCCACTTCAACTAAGGACTTTTTTCTCTGTAGCATAAAATCAAAACCCCTGCTTGTTATTTCAATCTTTTTTTTTTTTTTCTTTTTTGGTTTTTTTCCGGGAAAAACTAGGCAAAACAAAAAGGGGGCCTGCATTTAAACCCCTTTCAAAAAATTTTTTTTTCTTTTCGTAGTTTACTTTGGGCTTCGTGGGCAAATTTTTAAATTTCCCCAGTCAATTTCGGGAAAGCAACCCCCAAGCATTCTCTTTTTATGAATTTTGTATCACGTTTGCCAAAATCTTTTTGCTCAAAATTTCTTATTCTTCTGGGTGGGAATATTGCTTTCTTTTTTTGCCCTTCCCTTTTTTCTGTTCGTTTAAAAACCCCCGTCATCTGGTACTCAAATCCAAAAACTTTTTCCGGCATTTATTAGATCAAAAAAAAACCAAGTTGTGCTCCTAGGTCTTTTACTCAAAGCATTGCTTTTTGGAGCTACTGCCCCCTTTTGATTCGGGCCCTCGAGACATTTTTTTTAATAAACAAATTATAAAAACCAAAATTTTTGTTTAAAAAAACCAATAATAAACAACTACAATAAAAAAAAACGTTTTAAACGGGGGGGGGTCAGTCCGTAAGAAATAGCTTAGCGTGCTTAGATGTTTCTAACTGCTTTTTATTTTTTTTTTTTTTTTTTTTAGCTCATCTTTGTTCTTTTTTTAAAATTTTTTCATTTTAAACATTCTTCAAAACTTTTTTTTGTCCTTATGTTTTTTTAAAAACACCGTTTTTAAAACTGCATCGAAATCTTTTAAACAGCTTTTTAAATTTTTGATTTTAAGGGGCCCACACAGAAACTAAGGCGTGGCAAACCCTAAAGGCTAGCTTTGAAGAGTTTTTTTTTTTTTAACAATGTCTCGTTTAGCTGAACAGTCATCAAAAATTTTAAAAAAAAAAATAGTGTTTTCAGCTCCCTCGAATAGGGCTAAAAGTTAAAATTTAAACAAACGCCAGTTTGTCGTAGGATCAAATAAAAATTTTATTATCGGGCTGTCCAAAAAAAACTTCCTTTCTTTTAAGACTTGTTGTGCCCTTTAAAGGTTGTGCGAATATAACAATGTGCTCGTAATGAAAAACCCGTATATTGTTTGGGAACAAATCAAGTTAAAATACAGTTTTTCCCCCATCCCGTTAAAACCCACAGAAAAAGGGGAACAGTGGGGGACTTTGGGGGAGAAACTTTAAGCTATCCAAATTTTTTTAATTTGGGAAAATTTTTTCTGCATTTTTTTTGAGCTGCGTCTTTTTCCTGTTTTCTTTTAATGTTTTGATGAGGGTCACAAAACCCAAAAAAAAATGCATTTTTTTTTTGGGGGGTTTCCCTTTTGCTTTCTTGCGAATATTTATTTTTTATACCTCTTGTCCCAAAAAACCCCCTTTTCCACTTCCAAAAAAATTTTGTTTTTAAAAAGTGAAACTAAAATCCAGCCCCCAGCCCTTTTTTACTTATTAAGTAGTCTTCGGTCTTACATCATAAAGACGAAATTTTTTTCATTCGCGAAACAACTGCAGGGTCCCTTTGCCCACCTCCAAACAAAATTTTTTCTTTTTTTCATCAAAGTGGTTTGGTTTTGGGGAAAAAATTTCCCCGACCCGAAACAACTGATAAAACCCTTTCCATTTTTTGAACAGTCAACCTTCTCAATTTTTTGGGTTTTTAAAACGTTTTGATTCTCTCTGAAAAGGAGGGGTTTTTCCCTCAGTAAATAAGAACAAAAAATTTCCCTTTTTAAAAAAATTCAGAGACCCTTTTTAGATGTATGTTCCAGAGAGTTTCTCCTTGGGTTTTTATTTTTTTGTAATGGGGTTATAACTTCCCTTTATAAAAAATAACTGTTTTATTTTTTTACTGGTTAAGATTGTTTTTGGCCAGGCGGGGGGTTAAAAAACATCAAAAATCAAAAGAAATGTCGCTTTTTTGTGTAATTTTTCTTTAGGGGGCCCTTTAGACAGAACAACAGAAAACGCTAGGGTAAAAAGTCAGTTCATAAATAATTTTTTCTTTAGTGCGCCCGGGAATATGGCATTTGGGGCTTTAACGTTAAAAAAAAAGAGGGATGCGAAAATTTTTGCCAAATCTTCTGCGACTGTCTTCAAACTTTTAAAAACCCCTTTTCAAGGGGCCCCCTTTTTGCCTGTGCTTGAGACCCTTTGGGGTTTTTAATTTCCCCGATAAAATTTCTCTTTTTTTTCTTTTTTTGGCAACCCCTAGATCAGAAAAAAGAGGGGAAAAATGTCTGCCCGCCTAGTAAAAAGACTTCTCTGCCCCCGTTTGATTTTCATATTTAAAAGATGCCCCTTTCCTAAATTTGAAACAACAGTTTTAAAAGAATTTTGTCGATTTAATATCTATTTTGAAAAGTTGTTTAGCCCGTGCCTGGCATTTAAAAAACGTCACGCCCAAAATCAGGGGGAAATTGGAAAGTTTAAAACCCGTCCCCAGGCTGAAAATGGTTTTTGGAGTAAATTTTCACTAATTACGTCTGCCTTTTACCTTTTACGCCCTGGGGGGGGTTTCCTTTCTTTTCTGTTTTGGGTCGAGGTCACAACCGTATGAGTTCCAAATTTTTTTTAAAACAAAAAAGATTTTAAATAAAAAAATTTGGGGGGGGGGGGGAAAAAAAATTTTACGGGGATTGAACCTGTTTTAAGAAGAAGATGGAAAAAAAAAACTAGGTCCTTCATTGCAAGAAGAAAATTTAAGGAGCGGGGTCTTTACCCCCAGAAAAACATCAAAAACTATTGCGAAAAGCGGGAAATTGGAAACATTCCCATAGAAGCTTTGGACAGAGCACCAGACGTGCTTGATTCCCAAAGATTTTGAGGGAAAATGGCGGGGGATTTGTATATAAAAACTGGTGAGGAGAGCGCGCAAAGGTTTCTTTTTAAAGCAAAACCCAAACAAATTTTTAAAATAAACACAAATTTGGGGAAAAATCCCTATTGCAAGGGAGAACAATTTAAAAATTTTAGAGTTTAGAGGTGAAGCGGGTTTGGGCGTTTACAGAATTGGGGCAAGAGTTTTCCAAAAACAAAACTGAAAAAGAAAACAACCTTCAAAATTTAAATCAAACAGCAGATTAACTAAAAAGCAAGGGAAATTTAAAAGCGTTTAAGTGAGGAGACAGTCAGAGAAACTTTGAAACAAATTTTATGATTCTCCCCCTGCCTATGCGCCCCATCCGGGGTCTTAAGGGCGCTTTTTCAAATAAGAAAGAACTAATGCACGCGGGAAAAAAACTTAGTAAAACTAAATAGAAGATTGAAGAAGAAAAAAATAAGCTCGTGATGCAGATGATAAAAATTTAGGACTAGAAAAAAAGGGTAGAATACAGCCGAATTTTAAAAGAAGTTTAAAGGGGGAAAGGGAAGGGCAAATTAGGAAATGGGTTTTTATTCCCCAGAGGAAATCTAAAATCACAAACAACCAATTCAAAGAAACTATAAACCCAAAATACTTTTATGAAAAAAAACAACGCAAACGAAAGAATAAAGATTCTGTTTAGGGAAAGGGGGGTTAAATATTGTATAAATTAAAGGCTGTTGGGTTTGCTATCTCTACAAATCGGTTTTTTTTTGCCTTTAAACCCCCCCGTGCGCCAAAAGGGCCAGTACTGCCCCCAAAAGCCCCAGCCTGGTTTAAAAATTTGGGTTGAAAAAAAATTACTTTTTCTAGCAAAAAATTTTTAAAGAAGTTAGCAGCCAAAGCGCTTGTTTCTTTTGCCCCGGATAAAGGCAGTGTTGGTTTGTTGGGTTTTGTCTACTATAGGAAAAATTGCTGGTTTTTAAAAGGCTGATCATCTGTGGACGTTTGGATGCTGGTTCTGGAAATTTAAATTTTTTTGAAATAAAGTATGGGAAAACCCCGTAAAAATTAAAAAAAAACAATAGGGGGTGGGCCCTTTTTGCAAATGGACTTTTCCGGGGGGAGGGACCCTTACATTGGGGTGCTTTCTGGGTATGGGGGGCTTTTTGAACTGGGCGCCTTCTTTTAGGGCTAGGTACTTTCTTTAAAATGGGGTGGAACGGGCTTGTGTTTAATCTTTGAAATTTTGTCCTAAGTTTTTATAGTCCCAGTATGAGGGTTTCTTTTTTATAATTTTGTATCATGCCCTTCTGTAGTCTAAGGTCAGAGGGGAGCATGTATAGCCTATGACCTACAACAAAGTCAAAACCCTTTTACCTAGCATGTGCAAGAACGTCTTTGGGTACCTTTGTATGCTGGGAGGCAAATCAACAGCAGATTAATAGCATTTTTCTAAAATTTAAATAGAAATTTTTTCTGGCATAAAGCCTGTTTGACTATCTTTCTATGCTAACAGTCTGTGCTTTTGCCCCCTAATAACACCCAAAGTATTGGGCCGTATGGAGGGCAATTTAGTCTTTGCACTCCCGGCATTGTTTGACCTTTTTTTCATCTAAGAAAATTTTCCCAAACATTAGGGGGGTTTTTGTTTTATTTATCCCAAAACTAACTTGTGCTTTTTGGGTTTAAAAGGGTGTGGCCCGGCCAGTAATCATAATTATATTCTCTTGTTCACCCCACCCAAAAAAAATGTGCCCAACCCATGGCGGGGGCTACCTTTTTTTCTAAAGTCAGTTTAAAAGGGGGAATGTTAAAATTTGTTGCAGATTCTTTTAAATCATTATTGTTCATTGGGCGTTGAATGGATAAAACGCGTTGTCGTTTGGGGGGGGGGCACTTGCAGTTCGGTTAGTAAAGCGTCGTTCGGGGAATAAACTGAAAGTTATATATGCCCTTACTAAAAGATTAGGGTTTGGGTTTAAAAGGTTTTTCATATGAAACGCCACAGCCCGTGGTTTCGGGAGTAAATGGCAAAATTTAACTGTTTTTGGAAAAAAGGGCCCTAGGGTGGGAAAGCCATGCTGATGGCACTCTTTTCACTCTTTATTGGGGGATTTTAAAAATTTAGTTTTTGGGTTTTACAAGTTTTGACTTGGAAGCCGTATGATTCATCTACTGCAATGGTTAAATTGCTGAAGTCCCCAAAAATTTGGGGGTTTTAAAACTCCCTTCATTGTAAGTAGCACTTTTTTTATAAATTTAAAAATTTTCCTTTTTTTAAATTTTAAATTTTTTTAAAAAAATTAAAAAAAGAGTACATCATAAAACAAGCAAAACGAGCGTGTTTCTTAACCACCCCAAAATTTACCCAAAAGGGGTGGGGGGTTTTTGGGTTCCCCTTAAAAAAATTGGTTTTTAAAATAAAATTGGGGTTTAAAATATCTGAAGGGGCCCCCCAAAAAAACTGGGTTAATGTTAAATGTGAGGCGGGCCAAACAAAGTTAAATCATTTTTCAATACCTGATGGGTTTACAAAATTTTGTTTTTTTAAAAGAAATACTTAGCGGGAAAGTGGTATACTGCTGAGAATTAACGAAAACAAAAAACCCCAAATTACTATACCCTTTCCCCCTAGAAAAAAGAAGAGATACACTTTTCCTAGAGGGCTTGGGCCCAATCTTGGGCTTCCCCCAAAAGCGATAAATCTTATAGATTTATACGAGGGGAAGGGGGTCTATCAATTTTAAGGTAATAAACCATCGATTTTCCCTTTTGAAACCCCGTGTTGTAAAGTCCATTTACAAAAAGATTAAAAAAAAAATGCTAATTTTTTTTAAGGTACCCATCTCGTTCAAAAGGCTGCCGTCAAATTTTCAGCCCGGGTTTTGCGATTATCAGTTTATATAAATTTGGCCCTAGGGCAGTGAATTTTTAAAAAATTTAATTGAGGGTTTTTTTAAAATTTATTTGATGTAAAATAGCTAATTAAGGGCGGGAAAAACCAGTTGATTGTTCCCCAAATTTTAAAAATATGCTTGGGAAATAGAAAATCAAATTGAAATAGTAAGGGGGTCTCCCCCCGGCGTTTTAAAAGCCTTTCGTTTATTTAAATTAATTTTTTAAATATTTTAAAAAAGAAAGTTTCATCTATATTAAACCCAAACAAAAAAGAGGTGTGGTTTTTAACGCTCCAATTGTTAATTTTGGGGGCGGGGGTTTTAAGGGGTTGCCCTTAAAGAAATTGGCTTTTAAAATTTTTGGGGTAACGTATCTGAAGAAGCCCCAAAAAAAAATGGAACAATATTAGTAAAAGGGGCGGGGAATCAAATAAATAATGTGCAAATCCCGATGGTTAATTAAAAAATTTTTTTTCTTTAAAAGAAGTACTTTTGCGAAAATAGGGTTTTAAATTTTTTAAAATTAACGAAGCCAAAACCCCAGGGGAAAAAATTTCTTTACATTTCCCACTAGAAGAAAGAAGAGAGTTTACTTTTTCCCAAGGGGGTTGCAAGAATTTAGGCTTTCCCCGGTAGCGATTTGAACTTTTAGATTTAGTACAAGAGAAGATGTCTGGCAATTTGAAGGGGAGTAAAAAATTCTGATTTTTGTGAAACCCTTTTTTGTTTGTTTTATTTACAACGTTTAAAAAACAATACTAATTTGTTTGATGGGTACCCCGTCTACAGTTTAAAGGTTTTGCCATCAACCCAGGGCAGGATTTTTTCGATTATCGTTTTAAACTCGTTTGGAAAAAAAAAAAATGAATTTTTAAAAACTAATTAATTTTGGGCCATAAATTTATTAGATAAAGTAAAAAAAACTAATCAAGAAGGGAAGGCCGTTGTTTGTTCCCGATTTATTTAAAGGTGTGGGAAATAGAAGAACTACTGTAAAACCCCTTTTTTTTATGTCCCGGAGAAATGTAAATATCTTTGTTCACGTTTACCCAAAAAATTATCTAGCACGTAAGCCCCCCTTTTTAAAATGTTGACTGTGCGATTTTTTGGGGGTTTTGGGGGTTTAATTTTTTTTTTAAAAAAGGTGTTAAATTTTTACCAAAAAATGAATGTGATGGACGGGGATTTGTGGAAAAGGGGGTTTTTGTTTCAAAAAACCCTGGGGGGTCGTGAACGAACCTATTTTCATTCTCTTCTTCTCACGCCTCCTCTTCGTCCTCGCCTTCTCGCTTTCATTCTTCCATTTGCTCTGTCATTTGCGCCATCAGATAAAAGCTCAGCAGGTAAAAGATCATAGAAGGGATTGTCTAAATCACTGGGGGGGTCGCAGGCTTAAACGAAAATCATGATTGTAAAGTCGGGTGCCTGTACCTTGTTGTTGATGTCCGCCATTTTGCGCTGAAATTGATAGAAAAACGCCTTTCACACACACCCGAGATACAGCCACAATCACAATAAAAATTGTGTGTGTTTGTGTAATGTGTTTGTGTATGTGTGTGTGTGTGTGTGTGTGTGTGTGTGTGTGTGTGTGTGTGTGTGTGTGTGTGTGCATGTGTGTGTGTGTGTGTGTGTGTGTGTGTGTGTGTGTGTGTGTGTGTGTGTGTGTGTGTGTGTGTGTGTGTGTGTGTGTGTGTGTGTGTGTGTGTGTGTGTGTGTGTGTGTGAGGGTGGGTGGGTGGGAGGTGTGTGTCTGGGAAGAGTGTTTGTGCTTGCATGAAATATATTTACTTATGGGATTGATTTACTATTGTATCTTACACAGGCAGTTTACGCATTTTCTTCGTTCTGTGTTTGTCTATTGGCCTGGTATATGGTTGATGTACTGTCCAAAACGAATTTTCCATCTTTTGGACAAACGAAATTGTTATTGCACAGAGAAAACTCACTCGTTAAATATTCTGATGATTCTGCTATTCTAGATATGCCAAACTCTGATTCAGTTTACTTTGAGGAAATCAAAAAGTTCTGCAGCTGGTGTAAAGACAACTTTCTTGACCTTAATGTGCAAAAACAAAAGAAATCTTAATCGACTTTCGGAAGAACCCGGAACCTGTGCCAGACCTTGTAATTAATGGTCAAGCTGTTGAACGAGTGAATGAGTATAAATATCTGGGAATGATTGTTGATGATAAATTAGTTTTTGATAAAAATGTTACTAAAATCCATAAAAATTGCCAGTCAAGAATATTCTGTTTGCAAAAGCTACGAAATACTGGTGTTAAACCTGTAATCTTACAAACTTATTACAGATGTTGTGTTGAGTCATTGCTCACTGCTTCTTTTATGTGCTGGTATGGAAGTTTGGGTGTGAAGAGCAAGCGAGTATTGAATGATGTGGTGAATGTGTGTAGCAAAGTGATTGGAAGGAAGCACGTTGGAATGCAAGAATTGTATGACAGACGAGTGGAGAGGAAAGCAAGAAAGATTGCCAGTGATGATAGCCATGTTTTAGCAAATATTACGAAATTTTACCATCTGGACGTCGTTTTAGGACCCTTAGAGTCAGATCTAGGGCGCAAAAAACTTTTATACCCAGGTCGATCCGTCTTCTAAATTCATGATGTCTTTTGTACCATTTTTCATGCTTAGTGATGTGAAGGAATGCGAGAGAGAGGGAGAGAGAGAGAGAGAGGGGAGAGAGAGAGGGGGGAGGGGGTGTGTGTGTGCGAGAGAGTGAGAGCTTGTGGGGTGGTTGAAGATGTGTGTGCTTGTGTGAAGATATGTGTATTTGCATATAATATGTGCTTGTGCGTGTGTGTGTATATATATATCTGCTTGTGAGTGTAAGCCTATGGGTGTGCTTGTGTAAGTGCATGTGCATGAGGTTTTTCAAATGATTAGTGTGTGTGTGTGTGTGTGTGTGTGGTGTGTGTGTGTGTGTGTGTGTGTGTGTGTGTGTGTGTGTGTGTGTGTGTGTGTGTGTGTGTGTGTGACTGTATATGTAAATTCTATAAGTGGCCACTTGATTGTGATGATTCTTGTTTTATGCATGTTGTCTTGTTATACTGTTTATTATGCACCTATCTTAATTTCTCATCCTTTGAGATAATAAAGTGTTCATATCATATCATATCATATCCGTTGTATAAATGTAAAGTCATGAGAGAAACAACCAGTTGTTCGACATATGGTATCCTGATTCTGATTTGAGAAAATATC
>JAFLJL010018976.1:20000-25000 GCA_018398815.1 Conus ventricosus | reverse complement strand
TGCAGAAGGATTGCGGCAAAAAGTTACCGTCAGAGAGAAGAAAAGAAGAGAGAGGGGGAGAGAGAGAGAGAGAGAGAGAGAGAAGGGGAGAGGGGGGGGGGGGGGGGGACCAAGATTATAATTTAATCCCCGGGCCAGGGTAACAGATCAAAGAGGGGCAACAATAACATAACGAGGCAGACACACAGGAGGCATTATTACTGATGGGAAAGATATGTTGAATGAGAGAGTGAAGGAGTAGGAGTAGGAGGAGGAGCAGGAAGAGCAGGAAGGAGTAGGAGAAGAGAGAGAGAGAGAGAGAGAGAGAGAGAGAGAGGAGAGAGAGAGAGAGAGAGAGGAGAGAGAGAGAGAGAGAGAGAGGAGAGAGTGGGGGGGGGGGCAAGACAGAGACAGAGACAGAGACAGAGAGGCAGCGAAAGTGATGGAAGGAAAAGAAGCAAATATCTCACATGTAATAAAACACACGCATTCATTACCTTCAACAAACCGTACATGAATAGGAACTGTGTGATTGAGGCAAATATAAGACCCATCCCACTTTCCCTACCTCCAAAACAAAAAAAAAACAAAAAAACGGGAAAATCACAGGGACAAACTGGACCAGAAAGAGAAGAGAAAAAACGGGGGCTAACATGACAAAAAAGAACTAAAGTGAAAAACACCCCGTCCCTTTTCTGTCAATATAGGGAGCATGTGACACACTAAGAAAGGATTCCTATTGTTTCATCTAGCTCGAGCTGCAAATATATACATACACGTGGAAGAGAGAGAGAGAGGAGGAGAGAGAGAGGAGACGAGAGAGAGAAGAGAGGAGAGAGAGAGAGAAGAAGAGGAGAGAGAGAGAGAGATTGAGAGAGAGAGAGTTACAACAGGCTCTACTCTGTGAATATCAAATATGTCTCTTGATTAAATATCATATTCCCACTCTGGGGGGGAGAGAAGAGAGAGAGAGATGAGAGAGAGAGAGAGAGAGAAGAGAGAGAGAGAGAGGAGAGGAGAGAGAGGGAGAGAGAGAGGAGGAGAGGAGAGAGAGGAAAAGACGTTACAACAGGCTCTACTCTGTGAATATCAAATATGTCTCTTGATTAAATATCATATTCCCACTCTGAGAGAGAGAGAGAGAGAGAGAGAGAGAGAGAGAGAGAGAGAGAGAGAGAGACAGTGACAGAGCAGAGGGAGAGACAGGACACAGAGAGAAGAGAGAGAGAAAGAAGAGAGAGAGAGAGTTACAACAGCTGTACTCTGTGAATATCAACAGTCTCTGACACTCAAATATCAATTCCACTCTCAGAGAGAGAGAGGAGACAGCACAGAGAGAGAGAGTTACAGACAGACAGACAGAAGGACGGACAATCAGACAGACGCCAACACACAGCACACACCACACTCACACACACTACCCCCCACATCACAACACACACAGAGCAGTCTAATGATGGGACGGCCTTACACGAGGCGGAATGCCAGATCCATAGGAAGGCGGGCAATCCACCACGACCTCCGCTAGGCAATGGGCGACAGCGGACGTACCTCCGGATGGCAATGGGCGACAGAGACGTACCTCCGGCGGGCAATGGGCGACAGAGGACGTACCTCGGCGGGCAATGGGCCGACAGAGGACGTACCTCCGGCTGGCAATGGGCGACAGAATACGTAAGATAAGGTTGCTTATAGCCCAGCGACCGCAATGGGCACCATAGGGCTGTGGGCGACAGATGACGTACCTCCGGCAGGCAATGGGCGACAGAGGACGTACCTCCGGCAGGCAATGGGCGACAGAGGACGTCCTCCGGCAGGGCAATGGGCGACAGAGGACGTGCCTCCGGTGGCAATGGGCGACAGAGGACGTGCCTCCGGCTGGCAATGGGCGACAGAGGACGTACTCCGGCTGGCAATGGGCGGACAGAGGACGTGCCTCCGGCTGGCAATGGGCGACAGAGGACGTCCTCGGCAGGCAATGGGCGACAGAGGACGTACCTCCGGCAGGCAATGGGCGACAGAGGACCGCCACAATGGCACACCCTCATCACGGCCCCTCCTCTCTCCCTCCCCTCCCGCTACAACTTCCTTCCTTTACGTGCTTCTTGAGGGCCCATGAAGCAGCCGTTAAAACGTCGGATGGCTTTCCAAAAGGGAAAAGGGAGGAGTGGGGAAGACAGTGTAGGGCTGGGGGGAGGAGGTGGTGTTCTGGTTGTTCAGGTGGTAGTACACCAAGTCAGAAGTGTCAGTTGCTGGGAGTTCAAATCACCTTGAAACTTGAGATATAACATTAGCAGTTTACTGCCAACCTTTATAACACATTGTTGTTCTGCGGGTATAATACCGTAATATATAATGCAACAATAATCATGAAGAATGTAACAATGCAGCAATCAGAGCGCAAAATGCATAAACTGTTTCATTTTTTTTCGCAGCTAGATTGCCGCAATGTTTCATTTATTTTTAATTGGCTTTCTGCATCAGTGATTTTATTTTGTATATGTAATGTAACATAGTCATAACTATTTCTTTTGAGACTAAACACCTTGTGTGAGTTTTATCAATAACTGCTGAGTTCAATGAAATGCTGAAGTTGAAATCTTTTGCTAATTGTGGATACTCACTCAATTATGAGCTCGTAGTAGCATTTAACTTTATAGTGAGCTTTTACATTGTGCTGTTCAATTGGATAACACAAGCATTGTCGCTGGGTGTGGTGAAGTCATGGCTCTGCTGGGATGAATATCCCTGATCAATCTTTTTTTTTTTTTTTTTTTTGCTTTTGATGCTATCGCAAATTTTGTAATTGTCTGTCAAAAAACACGAAGAAAGGCAACATTCGTCACAACTTTTGTAAATACAAGGTAAAATGTAGAATGCAGTCATCTCCACACACATCAAATAACACTGCAGCAGTCTGATGGAACGAGTGACAGTTGTCACACGGCGGGTCCAGACCTTTGCCTCGCCACCTGGCTGCACTGTCATATGTCTAACACTGTCAGTGGTATTGGTGTCTGATGGAACGAGTGACAGTTGTCGTCCTGGCTGCACGGTCATGTGTCTAACACTGTGTCAGTGGTATTGGTGTCTGATGGAACGAGTGACAGTTGTCATTCTGGCTGCACGGTCTGTGTCAGTGGTACTGGTGTAGTGTTAGACATGCGTGCCTACCCCTCTCTCCTTGGATCGTTGTTCTGTCCATCGAGTCAGCTGGGATGGGTGGTGACGTGTAGACGTTAAACGTGAATGTAATTTAACTAGTCAGAGGGGCTGGGTCGTGGCTGGCTCTACTGGTGGAACGTCCATTTCACAGTCTTTGATGTTGTCAGTTCAAATCCCGATGGCGTCTAAAGTGCTGGTGTCTTTTATTGTCTGGATTACATTATTCATTATTGATGGTGTTGCAGCTGGAACTTCAGTTAATTTCAACGGCCATATCTGCGTGAGAGTTCATGAATAAAACAAACGGAAATTTACCCCCGTGGGAGCGTCAAGCAGAACCACCAACACCTCTGACCGTTTCGTGCTTTATGGCAGATCATCACACGCTCACCCACCTAGTGATAGGAAAGCAATCCTGAAAAGAGCAGGCACTCCCAAATTCTCCACCAGAGGCATTCACAGGCAGTGCAGCGTCTCCCTTGGTGGGTGACCTCAGGACAACCTAATGTTGATCACTCCCTGTGGATCGTAGGCACTAGGACCATACGACTGGACGAGACAAAGTGCAGACGGCTGTTTACGGGAACTTGGAACGACATGTATTTTGGTGGTGGATGGGATGGAGGGAGGGTGGGCGAGTGGAGAGACAGATGGCTTGAGGGAACGGTAGGGGGAAAGAGAGAAAAGATATGGAAGAGACGAGGGAGGGGTAGGGGTGAGGTGGGACTGAAGTGGGCGGCGTGGGAGCAATGACGCAAGGAAGACATGGAAGACAATGCAACAGAACATGCAAACCATGGACTAACAATTTTATAAACGTGCTAGAATTTGACCACATGATCCTTTCTCGTTTGGGGTTTGCTTATTTCTGTCAATACGGCCATCATACATTGCTGACACAAAATCCATGCATAATGCAGAAGGTAAACGATCGGCAAGGGAAATCACTCTATTGGAGGATGCAGCTGCTGCTGCTGTGGCTACTGGCGTTAATGGTGATGATCTGGATGGTGTTGCTGTTGAGGGTGTCCCACGACACACACAGTTCACTACAGGCTCTGATGGCAGTTGCCAGTCCCAGGAACCCACGGTCACCGCCTTTTGTTTTCTTCTACACGTCAGTTTCTTCTTCTTCACTTTCATGAAAGAAAAGATTCGGAAAATCGGGGTTGGGTGAATCGAAACACCCAACTGGCCAGAATGGGAGAAAGTGTGAATATAATAATGGTGTATCTTCAAAAGTTAGCGTCTGTATGGGGCAACAGAAGCAACAAATCCGTCGTCTCCACTGTTACTTTTTCTGTTGTGTGTGTGTGTGTGTGTGTGTGTGTGTGTGTGTGTGTGGTGTGTGTGTGTGTGTGTGTGTGTGTGTGTTCTTTTCCCATGCCTGAATGATGTTTTTGTCAAGTCTGAAGGACAGCGGGTCGAAACGCGTTGTTTCTGTGTTTAGTGTATGTGTTCCCTCCGTTCAGCAGGTGTGGTGATAGTTTGTGCCCACAGAGTGCCGCCCTAGGAAGAAATCACTGGATGGATAAAGAGAAGCAGATGCTCAACTGAACTATCACTTAATGGTTAAAGAGAAGCAGATGCTCAACTGAACTATCACCGTTCAGAACTTGTTTCTTACGTTCTTCTTATTATTATCATCATCATCATCATTATCATCCTTTTTTGTGGAGGGATGGGGTTGGGGTTGGGGGCGGGGGGGGGGGGGGGGGGGGGGGAGTAGTACACCTGTCAGACCCTACGTACAATTAGAAATTGCAGCTAGACAGTAATGGCAGATGCAGATGCAGCATCTGGGGAGTAAAACAACTGACTATCAATCCAGTGATACCAAAAATAAAACAGACTGA
>JAFLJL010018976.1:0-17500 GCA_018398815.1 Conus ventricosus | reverse complement strand
AGCATTAATGAGATGGGGGATGGTAAAACAGAAGGAAACTTACAAACAAACAAACAAAACCACAGAGAGAGAGGTCAGAGGAGGGTGGGGAAGAGAGAATGGTAGGTATGGGGAGGAGAAAAAGGGATGGTAGACAGAGTGGGAGTGGGGAAATGAGCGAGTTTAAAGGAGTAGGTTTTATATTTAGACGAATTATTCAAAGTATGGTTCACAGAAGACTTTGCGAGAGAGAGAGAGAGAGAGAGGGGAGAGAGGGGAGAGAGAGAGAGAGAGAGGAGAGAGAGAGAGAGAGAGAGAGAGAGAGAGAGAGAGAGCGAGCCGGAGGGTCCAGAACTTTTAAAAAATTCTGCATGGCCCAGCCCATCAGAAGGAGGTAGACACACACAAGGCAATATACTGATGGAAAAGATGTGTGATGAGAGAGCAAAGGGGGAGGGAGGTAGAAGTAGATAAGGAGGAGGAGGAGGAGAAAAAGGAGGAAGAAGAGGAGGAGGAGGAGCAGGAGAGAGAGAGAGAGAGAGAGAGAGGAGAGTGAGAGAGAGAGAGAGAGAGAGAGAGACAGACAGACAGACAGACAGACAGATAGACAGACAGACAGGCAGGCAGGCAGACAAAGAGAGCGATAGAAGGAAAACAAAACAAACATCTCAGACATGTATAAACACTACACATTAATTACTGCATACACACTGTACATGAATAGGACACTGTGTGAGCAGAGCAATATGAGACCTATCCCATTTTCTTCACTCCATGAAAAAGGAACATAATTGAAAAAATCATCCCACTTTCTCCACTCCATGAAAAAGGAACATAATTGAAAAATCATCCCACTTTCCCCACTCCATGAAAAAGGACATAATTGAAAAATCGGAGGGACAAAGTGGACCAGAGAGACGAGAAAAAATTTACTATGGTGAAAACACCCTGTCCCTTTTTGTCAGTAACGGGAGAATGTGACGCAACAAGAAAGGATTCCTATTGCTTCTATCACAGAGTGATATGCACAGGAGCTACACACACACACACACACACACGCACACACACACACACACACACACACACACACACACACACACACACACACACACACATGCCACACTCAGCCATTCACACGGGCGATTTCAATGGCCAGTCTTAAGGTACAGAGAGTCCTGGCAGTGGGCGACAGATGACGTGCCTCCGGCTGGCAATGGGCGACAGAGGACGTACCTCCGGCTGGCAATGGGCGACATAGGACGTACCTCCGGCTGGCAGGGCGACAGAGGACGTACCTCCGGCTGGCAATGGGCGACAGAGGACGTACCCCGGCTGGCAATGGGCGACAGAGGACGTACCCCCGGCTGGCAAGGGGCAACAGAGGACGTACCTCCGGCTGCAATGGGCGACAGAGGACGTACCTCCGGCTGGCAATGGGCGACAGAGAACGTACCTCCGGCTGGCAATGGGCGACAGAGGACCGCCACAATGGCACACCCTCATGATGGCCCCTCCTCTCTCCCCTCCCCTCCCCGCTACAACTTCCTTCCTTTACGTGCTTCGTGAGAGGCCCACGAGGCAGCCGTTAAAACGTCGGATGGCTTTCCAAAGGGGAGGAAGGAGATGATGCCTGGTTGGTTCATGTGGTAACATGGTAAGTTGGCAGTCTCAGTGTTGTGAGTTCGAATGTCTCTGAAGGCTGAGATATAACGCTGCCAATGCACTACCCATCATCATAACGTGTTGTTGGTCTGGTGCTGGAATACAACGAAAGATGGCAAAACGCCGCAATAATCACGCAAAATGTAGCAATGCAGGAGTAAGGGCGCGAATTGTATAAAGTGATCATTTTTTTTTTTTTTTGCTGACTGCTGCATTCTTATATTTTCCGTCAATGTGCTGCATTGTTGATTTTAGTTTGTACATAGAAACAATATACCAACTGTCACATGTTGTTTGTCATGGAGACAACCACTTTCAGAGCAGAGGTTTCCTTTTGCCACAGGTAACCACGTAAATGTAGTGCTACCTGCAACACATGGGGAGTAAAGCCGACAAGAAAACCCTGTCTGGAGAGAGATGGGCTCCGCCTGATTCCGATGCCAAAGAATCACCACATGGTAAAACAACGGACTGACAGCATTGCAGAGTGGACAGAGAAAACGTTTGCAGACACCAGACCTTTGCACCCAGCCGACAACACGTGAGGCACCTGGAAGACTCTTCTTCAGTGTGGTGCCCCAAAGACTCCCCTCAGAGTTACGGCAGAAGAAGATAACTGTCTGTAGAATTTCTCTTTCAGCCACTGCTAAATCTAACGGGAAATTTTTGGGGTTGATATGTTTTGCGTCTCTCCTCCCCCCCCCTTCTGACAGTACAGTTACTATCATTACTACTACCACTGTCATCATGCTGTCACTAAGGTTGGTAACAATCCCTCCTTTATTGTTTTTTCACTTTTTCATCATCATCCTCACTGTTATTATCATTATGTGCAGTTTTAAAACCTGAATGCAGTTAAAAAAACGATCAGGGATATGATGGGGGTTGGCTCCAGTGGTAGAGCTTCTCATTTTGCTGTCTCAGTTTATCGTCAGTTCAAATCCCATAGTACCAAAAGCTGGTGTTCTTGGTTGAAAGGGTTTCATTATTATTTGAGGGTTGCCCACCGCTGCGACATCGATGAGTTTCAACGGTCTGTCTGTGAGTACAGTGCAAAAACATAACAAACGAAAAATTTGGGACTGCCCAGGGGGATTCTAACAGATCCACAACACCTGATCTGTTCATGTTTTAGCAGATCGGCAACAACAGCCCACAAGTGATGGGACAGTCACCTGAAAAGAGCAGGCAGTCCCTCCAAATTGTCCACCAGAGGCATTCACAGGCAGGCACATCTCCTTGGTGGGTGACCTTAGACAAGCTATCCCCTCCTCTGGGAAGGAAGTGCTGACCGTGACAGGATGAAAGAGGTGCGCGGTGTTCATGGAACTGGAAATGGGGGGGGCGGGGGGGGGGGGGGGGGGGGGGGGGGGGGGGGGGGGGGGAGGGGGGAGGAGGGTAGTGGTCGGGTGGAGAGACGTATAGTCTGAGGGATGGCAGGGCCAGGAGGAAAGAGGAAGGGGATGGAGAGGGGGGGGGGAGGGGGGGGGGGGAGGTGAAACTGAAATGGTGGCGGGATCAATGCCGCGAGGAAGACACGGAAGACCCTACAGACAGTATGCAAAGCGCTTTCTTCATTTTATGAAATGTACTGGGAAATTTTACCAAACGACCCCCCCCCCCCCCCCCCCCCCAAACCCTTTTTTCGTTTTGGCTTTTGGTTACTTTTTTCAATACGGCCACCATACTTGCACCATACATTGCTGACACAGCATGTTCAGAAGAAAACGATCGGCAAGGGAAATCACTGTACTGGACGCTGCAGGGTGCTGCCGCCGCGTCTACTGGCGTTAATGGTGAGATGAGGATGGGGCTTGCTGTTGACACGACCACACACAGTTTACCACAGGCTCTGACAGCTGCCAAACCAGGAGACGCCGATCACCATCTTTTTTTTTTAAATGGAAGAATCGGGGTTGGGTCAATCGGGACACCTCCACTGAAGAAGGAGGGTGAATGTGATATGGTGTGGAACAAGGAGGGTGAAAAGTGATAGTGGTGTGGAACAAGGAGGGTGAATGTGATAATGATGTGGAACAAGGAGGGTGAATGTTTATAGTGATGTGAAGAAGGGGTGGAATGTGATAGTATGTGGAACAAGGGGGGTGAATGTGATAGTGGGTGGAACAAGGAGGGGTGAATGTGATAGGGGTGTGAAAATGGAGGGGGAATGTGATGTGGTGTGGAACAAGGAGGATGAATATTGTATAGGATGTGGAACAAGGGGGGTTTAATGTGATAGTGGTGTGAAATGGAGGGTGAATGTGATAGTGGTGTGGAACAAGGAGGATGAATATTGTATAGTGATGTGGAACAAGGAGGTGAATGGGGATAGTGTGTGAAAATGGGGGTGAATGTGAAGTGGTGGTTTGGGAAAAAGGAGGGTGAATGTGATAGTGATGTGGAAGAAGGAGGGTGAAAAGTGATAGTGATGTGGAAGAAGAAGGGGTGAATGTGAAAAGTGATGTGAAAGGAGGGTGAATGTGATAGTGATGTGGAAGAAGGGGGGTGAATGTAAATAGTGAGTGAAAGAAGGAGGGTGAATGTGATAGTGATGTGAAAGAAGGAGGTGAATGTGATAGTGGGGTTGAACAAGGGGGGTGAATGTTATAGTGAGTGGAACAAGGAGGGTGAATGTGATAGTGATGTGGAAGAAGGAGGGTGAATGTGATAGTGATGTGGAAGAAGAGGGTGAATGTGACAGTGATTTTGGAAGAAGGAGGGTGAATGTGATGTGGAACAAGGAGGGTGAATTGATAGTGGTGGGAACACAGAGGGTGAATGTGATAATGATGTGGAACAAGGAGGTGAATTTTGATAGTGGTGGGAAGAAGGAGGGTGAATGTGATATTTGGGGGTGGAAAAAAGGAGGGTGAATGTGATAGTGAAGTGGAACAAGGAGGGTGAATTTTGATAATGATGTGGAAACAACGAGGGTGAATGTGATGTGGAACAAGGAGGGTGAATGTGATAATGATGTGGAACAAGGAGGTGAATGTTATAGTGATGTGGAAAAAAGGAGGGTGAATGTGATAAGTGTGGGGAAAAAACGAGGGGGAATGTGATATGATGTGGAACAAGGAGGTGAATTTATAGTGATGTGGAACAACGAGGGGGAATGTGATAATGATGTGGACAAGGAGGGTGAATGTGATAAAGATGTGGAACAACGAGGGGGAATGTGATAGTGATGTGGAAGAAGGAGGGTGAATGTGAAGTGATGTGGAAGAAGGAGGGTGGATGTAATAGTATGTGGAAGAAGGAAGGTGAATTGATAGTGTTGTGGACAAGGAGGGAATGTGATAGTGGCGTGGAAGAAGGAGGGTGAATGTGATAGTGATGTGGAAGAAGGGGGGTGAAAGTGATAGTGATGTGGAAGAAGGGGATGAATGTGATAGTGATGTGGGAGAAGGAGGGTGAATGTGAAAAGGGGTGTGGAAGAAGGGGGGTGAATGTGATAGTGGTGTGGAACAAGGGGGGGTGAATGTGATAGTGATGTGGAAAGGAGGGTGAATTGATAGTGATGTGGAAGAAGGAGAGTGAAATGGGTAGTGATGTGGAGAAGGAGGGGGAATGTGATAGTGATGAGGACAAGAAAGGGTGAATGTGATAGTGGTGTGGAAGAAGGAGGGTGTATGTGAAAGTGATGTGGAACCAGCAGGGTGAATGTGATAGTGATGTGGAACAAGGAGGGTGAATGTGATAGTGATGTGGAACAAGGAGGGTGAATGTGATAGTGGTGTGGAAGAAGGAGCGTGAATGTGATAGTGGTGTGGAACAAGGAGGGTGAATGTGATAGTGATGTTTGGGAAAAAGGAGGGTGAAAGTGTAGTGATTGGAAGAAGGAGGGTGAATGTGATAGTGATGTGGAACAAGGAGGGTGAAAAGTGACAGTGGTGTGGAACAAGAAGGGTGAATGTGATAGTGGTGTGGAACAAGGAGGGTGAATGTGATATTGATGTGGAACAAGGGGGTGAATGTGATAGTGATGTGGAACAAGGAGGGTGAATGTGATAGTGGTGTGGAACAAGGAGGGTGAATGTGATAGTGATGTGGAAGAAGGATGTGAAAAGTGATAATGATGTGGAACAAGGGGGGGAAATGTGATAGTGATGTGGAAGAGGAGGTGAATGTGATAAGTGATGTGGAACAAGGAGGGTGAATGTGATAGTGGTGTGGAACAAGGAGGGGTGATAGTGAAGTGGAACAAGCAGGGTGAATGTGATGTAGTGATGTGATGGAACAAGCAGGGTGAATGTGATAGTGATGTGGAACAAGGAGGGTGAACGTGATAGTGATGTGGAACAAGGAGGGTGATAACGTGATAGTGGTGTGGAACAAGAAGGGTGAATGTGACAGTGGTGTGGAACAAGGAGGGTGAATGTGATAATGATGTGGAACAACGAGGGTGAATGTGATAATGATGTGGAACAAGGAGGGTGAATGTGATAATGATGTGGAACAACGAGGGTGAATGTGATAATGATGTGGAACAAGGAGGGTGAATGTGATAGTGATGTGGAACAAGGAGGGTGAATGTGATAGTGGTGTGGAAGAATGAGGGTGAATGTGATAGTGGTGTGGAACAAGGAGGGTGAATGTGATAGTGGTGTGAAACAAGGAGGGTGAATGTGATAGTGGTGTGGAAGAAGGAGGGTGAATGTGATAGTGGTGTGAAACAAGGAGGGTGAATGTGATAGTGGTGTGACTTCAAAGTAAGCGACCGCGGGTACTTGGGGAGGGGAGGGGGGGGGAGGGGAGGGAGGGGGGCAGTAAGAGTAACATATCTTTCCTTTCACATATTTCATTTTTTGTTTTTGACTGTCTCATATTTTTGTCATGCCTGAGGGACAGTAGGTCGAGACGCGTTGTCCCTGTGCTGCAGTCTGATTGTTCTCTTCGGTCGGCATTGGTTGTCATGGCACTTAGACTGTTGCCACGACAACCATGCTGTTTGACAATCCTCTAACCCCTCTCCTTTCTCCAATACTACAACAGTTTCTGCCATATTATCATCAAAAGTGGTAGTAGTCCTCTCTTCATTTTTAAAAAAAAATATTCTTTTCATCATCATTATCATTACTGTTATTGCTATCAGTATTCTTATTATCATCGCTACTTCTTCAGCTCGCACTGTTTCCTTCCCAACAGCCTCGTGTTCATTCAACGCCCATCTTACGCCCATTTGACGAAGATTAGCGATTGCTCGTTCATGTTCGTTGCCCTGAGTGTCGCCTATCTTGCCTGAAGAAGACCTAAGAGGTCGAAACGCGTCGTGTTTTCTCTTGTGATTCGTTTGTCCACGTTGTTGGGCGGAGTCATTATAAGAACGTTTCAGAATTAGTCTGGTGATAGTTTGTGTCCATAGAGTGCTATCCCTTGGAAGAATTCCCCGTCGTAAGCTGAAGAAAAGCAGACACTCACTAAACAGTCAGCTTTCATAAACCTATTTTTTTCTGACCCGCCCCCTTTTTGTCTTTTTTGTGCTAATAAACCTGCCAGACCACATATACAAACAAAAATACCAGTTAGACAGTAACGGCAGATGGTATGTGAGGTGTAAGATAATTAAAGATCGATCCTATAAAAAAAGAAAAGAAAAAAGAAGAAAATAATGTGCGACGAGGAGAGAGAGAGAGAGAGAGAGAGAGAGAGAGAGAGAGGAGAGAGAGGAGAGAGACAGAGAGAGAGAGAGAGAGAGAAGAGAGAGAGAGATGAGAGGAGAGAGAGAGAGAGAGAGAGAGAGAGAGAGAGGCAAAGTTAAGCCGATCTACAGACAAGCTGCTGGAAAGAGAGGCCTTCGTTTAGAGGACTAATATCTAGATATGTAATATCAACGATCTACAGCGACACCCCAGACAGAGGAGGGAAGAGAAGGAGAGAGAGGTGTTGTTAATTGTTTCTGTATACGGAAGAGAAAGATGACTCGGCAACACTTCCCACAGGCCAGCAAGGACATCGTTTAGTTTGCAGTTCATGGTGGATCATCCAGGTGTAAAGGGGTGGGGCCAGTTCCTCAACCTAGGCTACAGTTCATGGTGGATCATCCAGGTGTAAAGGGGTGGGGCCAGTTCCTCAACCTAGGCTACAGTTCATGGTGGATCATCCAGGTGTAAAGGGCTGAGGCCAGTTCCTCAACCTAGGCTACAGATCATGGTGGATCATCCAGGTGTAAAGGGGTGGGGCCAGTTCCTCAACCTAGGCTACAGTTCATGGTGGATCATCCAGGTGTAAAGGGGTGGGGCCAGTTCCTCAACCTAGGCTACAGTTCATGGTGGATCATCCAGGTGTAAAGGGCTGGGGCCAGTTCCTCAACCTAGGCTACAGTTCATGGTGGATCATCCAGGTGTAAAGGGGTGGGGCCAGTTCCTCAACCTAGGCTACAGTTCATGGTGGATCATCCAGGTGTAAAGGGCTGAGGCCAGTTCCTCAACCTAGGCTACAGTTCATGGTGGATCATCCAGGTGTAAAGGGGTGGGGCCAGTTCCTCAACCTAGGCTACAGTTCATGGTGGATCATCCAGGTGTAAAGGGGTGGGGCCAGTTCCTCAACCTAGGCTACAGTTCATGGTGGATCATCCAGGTGTAAAGGGGTGGGACCAGTTCCTCAACCTAGGCTACAGTTCATGGTGGATCATCCAGGTGTAAAGGGCTGGGGCCAGTTCCTCAACCTAGGCTACAGTTCATGGTGGATCATCCAGGTGTAAAGGGCTGAGGCCAGTTCCTCAACCTAGGCTACAGTTCATGGTGGATCATCCAGATGTAAAGGGGTGGGGCCAGTTCCTCAACCTAGGCTACAGTTCATGGTGGATCATCCAGGTGTAAAGGGGTGGGGCCAGTTCCTCAACCTAGGCTACAGTTCATGGTGGATCATCCAGGTGTAAAGGGGTGGGGCCAGTTCCTCAACCTAGGCTACAGTTCATGGTGGATCATCCAGATGTAAAGGGGTGGGGCCAGTTCCTGAACCTAGGCTACAGTTCATGGTGGATCATACAGGTGTAAAGGGTTGAGGCCAGTTCCTCAACCTAGGCTACAGTTCATGGTGTATCATCCAGATGTAAAGGGGTGGGCCAGTTCCTCAACCTAGGCTACAGTTCATGGTGGATCATCCAGGTGTAAAGGGCTGAGGCCAGTTCCTCAACCTAGGCTACAGTTCATGGTGGATCATCCAGATGTAAAGGGGTGGGGCCAGTTCCTCAACCTAGGCTACAGTTCATGGTGGATCATCCAGGTGTAAAGGGCTGAGGACAGTTCCTCAACCTAGGCTACAGTTAATGGTGGATCATCCAGGTGTAAAGGGCTGAGGCCAGTTCCTCAACCTAGGCTACAGTTCATGGTGGATCATCCAGATGTAAAGGGGGCCAGTTCCTCAACCTAGGCTACAGTTCATGGTGGATCATCCAGATGTAAATGGATGAGGCCAGTTTCTCAACCTAGGCTACAGTTATTGGTGGATCATCCAGGTGTAAATGGATGAGGCCAGTTCCTCAACCTAGGCTACAGTTCATGGTGGATCATCCAGGTGTAAAGGGCTGAGGCCAGTTCCTCAACCTAGGCTACAGTTAATGGTGGATCATCCAGATGTAAAGGGCTGAGGCCAGTTCCTCAACCTAGGCTACAGTTAATGGTGGATCATCCAAGTGTAAAGGGTGGGACCAGTTCCTCAACCTAGGCTACAGTTAATGGTGGATCATCCAGGTGTAAAGGGCTGAGGCCAGTTCCTCAACCTAGGCTACAGTTCATGGTGGATCATCCAGGTGTAAAGGGCTGAGGCCAGTTCCTCAACCTAGGCTACAGTTAATGGTGGATCATCCAGATGTAAAGGGCTGAGGCCAGTTCCTCAACCTAGGCTACAGTTCATGGTGGATCATCCAGATGTAAAGGGCTGAGGCCAGTTCCTCAACCTAGGCTACAGTTCATGGTGGATCATCCAGGTGTAAATGGATGAGGCCAGTTCCTCAACGTAGGCTACAGTTAATGGTGGATCATCCAGATGTAAAGGGCTGAGGCCAGTTCCTCAACCTAGGCTACAGTTCATGGTGGATCATCCAGATGTAAAGGGCTGAGGCCAGTTCCTCAACCTAGGCTACAGTTAATGGTGGATCATCCAGATGTAAAGAGCTGAGGCCAGTTCCTCAACCTAGGCTACAGTTAATGGTGGATCATCCAAGTGTAAAGGGGTGGGACCAGTTCCTCAACCTAGGCTACAGTTAATGGTGGATCATCCAGATGTTAAGGGCTGAGGCCAGTTCCTCAAGCTACAGCTAAGCTACAGGGGCCGATCGATGACGCTGAGTATTACTAGCAGCACCTTTGACAACAATGCGCGTTTCCTCTCTTTCTGTCTGTCTGTCTTTCACACACATACACACTCGCGCGCGTGCGCGCGTACAGACAAAAACGCATATCTATCTATCTATCTATCTATCTATCTATCTATCTATCTATCTATCTATCTATCTATCTATCTATCTATCTATCTATCTATCTATCTATCAGTTTGTCTGTCTATCTATCTGTCTGTTTATTTAACTATCCTCCGTCTGTCTGTCTGTCTATTAGTCACCCTGTCTGTCTATCTATCTATCCTTTTGCCTGTCTGTCTCTGTCTGTCAGTCTCTCTTTCTCTCTCTCTCTCTCCATTTACAAACGCACGGGTGTACTATACGACATGCATCATAGATTATATGTACATGTGCCATATGTAGACAAGAAGAAGAAGGAGAAGGAGGTGGGCGAGGAAGCGGAGGAGGATGTATGTCCGTCTCTCTGTCTGTCTGCCTGTCTCTCTCTTCTCTCTCTCTTTCTTTCTCTCTCTCTCTCTCTCTCTCTCTCTCTCTCTCTCTCTCTCTCTCTCTCTCTCTCTCTCTCTGTTAGTCAGACTGTCTGTCCCCCCTCTCTCTCGCCCCCACCTCTCTCTCTTTCTCTCTCTCTCTGACCGGTGGCTCTGGCCGATGGACGCTGAATGACCCATTGTCTGGCCAGGGGAAAATGGTCACTTAATCCCCCCGCGCTGTTCCCAACCACCTAGAGATCGATGGACAACGACAGCGAAGGAATGAGGAGGAGGAAGAAGTTGGGGGCAGGGGAAGGGAGGCGGGGATGGGGTGGGGGTGGGGAGGTGTCGGGGTTGGGGGGGGGGGGGGGGTGCCTTTTTTCCCCCTTTCTCCTCTCCTGCACGAGCTTCTGTCGTGAGTCTCACTATAACGGATATTGTGCCCGTGACATGGGATGATCAGGTGGGAGAGAGAGAGAGAGAGAGGGGAAAGAGAGAGAGAGAGAGAGAGAGAAGAGAGAGAGAGAGAGAGAGAGAGAGAGCGAGAGCGAATGAGAGAGAGAGAGAGAGAGAGAGAGAGAGAGAGAGAGAGAGAGAGAGAGAGAGAGAGAGAGAGAGAGAGGGAAAAAGAGAAAGGGAGAAAAATACCCCCTCCCCCCCTAAAAAAAAAAAAAGAAAAAGAAAAAAAAAATTGACCGCAAGAAAGAAGAATACAGGAAATATTTCACGTCTGGACGCTTGTCCCCTTTCCCTGCCATCACTGACACACCAGCAACGGTCCTGGTCACAACTCAACTGTCATCATCACACATCCAGACAGACAGACAGACAGACATCAGTAGAGTGGCACATCACACAGACGTGGCAGCAGAGTAGCAAACGGTACGAACAGATTGTATCACAAACTCTGCTGACGCAATCAAAAAGACGGTATCCATAAAGGATTTTGAAGGGGTTTTCAGCCTAGATTTACACATAAGATTGACGGAGCGAGACAAGCTGAAAAAAAAGAAAAAACAAACAAAAAGCGTTTATTCAGCTACAAATGACTGAAATAGAAGAAACCACGCAGACAAACACTTTTAAAGAAGCTTTGACTGGGTTAATGAAAGATCCTTGTTATGTGAAAGACCGTGAAGATGTCGAAGTTCAGCAGACAAATAAAGCGGTACTGAGCCAATCCTCACATTACAGTAAAGCGTGCAGGTCTCATAATCGATTTATTTAGAAACAAGCTGGCAATGCGTCGATGAAAGAAGAGGAGAACGGGTTCCCTTTAAGGTAATTTAACAGGCAATTTACTTCTTCTTGCAATCACTTTTATGGTTCTGCGGAAAGCTAGGAAAGACACGTGATAAGATTTCAGTCGGTTTCAATGTCAGTTGACGCTGTTGATTATAGCACAGCCGACCGTGAGGGCCAGTGTGAAGGCTGACAAAGGCTCGGTCAAGAGAGGTATGGCACAGAGATCACTGTCAACGGTTGCGAGTTCGAATCCCGGTAAGGCCCAACATCAACATTGCCATTTTCACTGCCCGTCTCAATGTATTTCGCGTTGGCGGTGCTTTGTTGTGTAAGATATGCCCCTTTCCCCACTCTCCATGCGTGGTTGCCCCCCTTCTGCCGTTTGTTCGCGGGTGATTGTGCAAATCAAATATGGACGGAACTTGCTAAACAGTCCAGAGAGAACTAGTCGTAAGCAGCGTTCGGTTGGAGTTCCGCGCATGCGCTTGTTTTCATCATCGGAGCAAGAGTTACCCTACTTGTTTACTATGTAGAGAAAACATAGTGTTCACAGGTTCTGTAGCAAGCGTCTGACGGGGTTGGGGGGTGGAGGGTGGGGTGCGGTGGGGTGTTGGTGGGCTGCATTCTGGATCTCAAAGAAAGCAGTTTGGGATAATAGTTAACTGACTTGATCGTTCACAGTTTGGCGGAGTTATTTCAATCAGTGTTTAAGATTCGTTTCTTTGTGGCGTTTTACTGAATACTAAACCACAGATGTTTAGCTGACTTTGCAAACGAGGCTGTGCTTTGTCTAGTCACCAGAGAATCTTGATCTGCACCATCAGAAACGTTTGTGGGAACAGCTTGTATTTCGTCTTTTGTTCTTCTTCTTCTCCTCCTCCTCTTCCTCCTCCTTCTTCTTCTCCCCCTTCCATTTCTTTCCCCCCCCTCCCCCCCCCCCCCCTTCTTCTTCTCTTTTAAAACGTTGTCGTCAGTGGATTATCCCAAATCGGCAGCCGTCCTGTAAAAAATCCGGACTTTATCCAACCCCTTAAAACTGAACCCAGGCAGAGTAAATTCCCAAGGTCCAGGGAGGCATGACCTGCCGTGCGCGGGTTTTAGCAGTTTTTTCTAAAAAACGGCCAAACACCACCATCACCCCCCAAAATTTAAATTATGGTTTTTTTGTTGGTTGGGTTTGTTTTTTTTTTTTGTTGGGGGCCCCTTTGGTAGGGGTTTGTGGTTTTTGGGGTTGTTTCGCCCGCCCCCGGGGTGTTTATTTTGTTTTTTTTGGGGTTGTTGTTTGTGTTTTTTGTTGTTTTGTTTTTTTGTTTTTCGTGAGGCCCATTTCCATTTTGGTGGTTTTAATATTTTTTTGGCACTTTTGAAAAGCTGAATTAAAAAAATTCCACAAACTAAAATCAAAAAGACATTAAATTTTTTTGCCTGTCGGAAAAAAAACCCCAACGAAAAAGGGAAAATTTTTTTTCAAAAACCAAAGGGGGAAAAAATAACATGGCATATAGAAACAAAACCCCAAGGGGGATTGGGGATTTGCGATGATGAGATAATTTAAAGAAAGGGTTTAAAATGCAAAAAACGCGGAGGCGGCCGCCGGCGAGGCGGGGGGTGTGGGTGGTGGTGTCTCCCTTTCAACTTTAAAATCATAAATTACATAAAATAGATCTTTAAAAATTTTTTAAAAATATAAATAATAATAATCCCAAACCCAAAAAAAGGGGGGAAATATAAAAAAAAGGGGTTATAGGGTTTTTGCTTCCCCCAACATCCACCCATCCCCCCTTCATTGGTTTCTTTTTCAAAATTAATTTTCCTTATTAAAAATAAAATTATCAAAAAATTATCATTATATAAAAAAAAATTTTTAAATTTTGAATTAAAAAATTTTTAATTTCCCTAAAAATTTTAATAAAAATTATCATAAAAAATTTTATTTTAAAAATTCCAAAAATATTTTTTTCATTTTTAATTTTTTGTAATTTTTTCATCTCCTTTTTCAAAGTAAAAAAAAATTTTCATGGTAATTTTATTTTGGGACCCAAAGGGGGGGAAAAAAGGGAATATAAATCCACCACCCAAAATCACAGGGGAAACATTAAAAATTTCCTATTTTGTTTTTTTAAAAGAAATTAAAAAATTTTTCTTTTCACACAAAATCCTTTTTCATGTATCCCGTATTTTCATTTGGGGATTTGTTTTTTAATAAATAAAAAATTATAAAAAATTACTCAAAAAACGCCGGGGGCCCCGGGGCACCCTTTTGTTTGTTTTTCTTCTTCTTCTTCTCCATTACATTTCTCTCATTCATAATAATTTTAATAAAAATAAAATAATAATTTAATAATAATAATAAAACAAAAACAACAAAATTAATAATGTTTTATTATTGTTATAGTAATTTTTATCTTTATCATCTCATCACCAATTTTATCATCTTTAAAATAGTAATTTTTTATATATTATTATAAACATCATCATATTTATTTTTTTGATCAATAATTATCTTTTATTTTCTCATTATATTTTAAATTTTTATTATAATATTATAAATCTCACACATAAAATCATCTCATTTCACCCAAATTTCATCTCCATATCATTTTAATAATGATAAATTATAAATCATCATCTCATCATCGTCATCGCATCTTTGTCATCTCCATATCATTGTTAATAATGAAATATTATAATCATATCATCACATCTCGTCTTTCATCTTTGTCATCTCCCATTCTTTGTTAATAATGTTAATATAATATCACTCATTCAACATCGTCATCGTCATCTTTTCATCTCCATACTTGTTTATGATAATTTTAATCACATCACATCATCATCATCCATCGTATCTTTCACCCCATCAAAAAAATTTTAATAATCACATCATCATCATCGTATCGTCCCATTTCATCCCCCAGTATCATTGTTAATAAGAAAATATTAAAATTTCCCTCACATCATACTCTCATCTTCATCATCACTCATCATCATCATCGTCATCGTCATCATTGTCATCTCCAGTTCTTTGGGTTAATAATATAATTTATAATCACCAAATCATCATCATCTTTCATTTTTCACTCCCCAATCTTTTTATAATATAATATTAAATCACTCATCTACTTTTCATTCATATCATTAAAAATAATATTCATCTCACTCACCCCAATCTCCATTCTTTTTAATAAAAAAAATTTAAATCATCAACATCATCATCTCATCGTCTCATTGTCATCCCAATCATTGTAATAATGTAATTTAATAATCATCATCAAACATCTCACCCACGTCATTCATTCTTTTTAATTGTTTTTAAAATCATCATCACCCCGTCATCGTCATCTTGTCACTCCGTATCATTGAATAATGAAAATTTAAATAATCAAATCATCATCACACCATCTCATCGCACTTTGTCATCCCCCAGAATCATTTTTTAATAATGATAATTTTATAATCACATCATCATCTCATCGTCATCTCATCATTTCATCCCCAAAAAAAGTCCCACATTGTTTTAATAAAAAAATTTAAATATAATCACATATCATCATCATCATTCTCATCTCTTTCCCATCATCATCTTCATCATCGTATGTCATCATGTCTCTCCAGTATCATTTTTAAATAATGATAATATATAATCATCTCATCATCATCATCACACGTAAATCATCATCATCATCATCATCACGTATCGTCATCTTTGTCATCTCCAGAAAATTTGAATTGTAAAATAATAAATATTATAACCCATCACCATCATCATCATCCCGCCCATCGTCATCATTGTCACTCCAGATCATTGTTAATAATAAAAATTTTTAAAATCATCATCAATCATAAAATCATCGTCCCATCGTCATCATTTTTGTTCTTTTCTCCCAGTATCTTTTTTAATAATGTAATTTTATAATATCATCATCATCCACTCTCTCTCGTCTCATTGTATCCCATATCATTGTTAAAAATGAAAAATTAAATCATCATCATCACATCATCGCATCGTCATCATTCATCTCCCATATCTTTGTTAATAATGATTATAACATTATATATATGTTTATATCACATCAATCACATCATCGCATCGTCATCATTGTCTCTCCGTATCATTGTTAATTTTTAAAATAAAATTTAATTTTTTAATCATCATCATCATCACATCTCACGGTCATCATTGTCATCTCCAGATCATTGTTAATAATGATAAATTTTATAATCTCACACATCATCACGTATCTCACATTGTCACTCCAGATCTTGTTAATAATGAAATATTAAAATCATCACCCCACATCATCATCGCCCATCGTCATCATTGTCATCTCCAGTATATTTTTAATAAGATAATATTAAACATAACATCATCTCCCCCGTAATCGTCATCATTGTCCCCCTCATTGTTAAAAAGTAAAAATTATAATTTTAAAAAAGAATCACCAACATCATCATAAAACCGCATCGTCATCTTTGTCATCTCCGTATCATTGTTAATAATGAAAATATTATAATCATCACATATCTCACGTCACGACATTTCATCTCCATATCTTTTTAATAATGATAATTTTATAATCATCACATCATCATCATCGTCACGCATATGTCACTCCAGTATCTTTTGTTAATAATGTAATATTTAATCATCATCATAAACATCATCGTCACGCATCATTGTCATCTCCAGTATCTTGTAATAAGTAATATTATAACATCATATCCATCACGTCACGCACATTGCATCTCAGTACATGTTAATAATGATAAATTATAATCATCACATCTCACATCGTCACGTCATCTTTGTCATCTCCATATCTTTGTTAAAATATAATATTAAATCATCATAACATCATCATCGTCACGCATCATTTCATCTCCATATCATTGTTAAAAAAGATAAATTAAAAATCACTCACATCATCATCGTCTCGTCATCATTGTCATCCAGAATCATTGTTAATAATGATAATATTAAATCCCATCTTCATCACGTATCGCTCATGTCATCCCGTATCATTTAATAATTTTAATATTATAATCATCATCATCATCATCATCGTCATCGTATCTTTGTCATCTCCGTTCGTTAATAATGAAAATTTTTAAAAATCATCATCATCTCATCATCGCATCGTCATCATTGTCATCTCCAGTATCATTGTTAATTTTAATATTAAATCATCATCACATCATCACGTCATCGTCATCATTGCATCTCCAATCATTTTTAATAATGTAATATTTAAAATCATCATCACCATCATCGTAAACCGTCATCATTGTCATCCCCAGTATCATTGTTAAAATGAAAAATTTATAATCACAATATCATCATCGTCATTCATCTTGTCATCCCCATATCATGTTAAAAATGAAATATTATAATCATCATCATCTCATCACGTCACGTCATCTTGCATCTCCGTATCATTTTTAAATAATAAAATATTTAATCACATCATCACAATCGTCATCGCATCTTTGTCATCTCCAGTTCATTGTTAAATAATGAAAAATTTAAAAATCATCATCATCATCATCTCGTCATCGTCATCTTTGTATCCCCAGTATCATTTTTAATAATGATAAATTATAACCCTCATCATCATCATCATCCATCGTCTCTTTGGCATCTCCATATCTTTGTTAATAATGATAAATTTAAACACATCATCATCTCACGTCTGTCATCATTGTCATCTCCAGTATCATTGTTAAATATATTATTAAACATCACATCACATCATCGTCATCGCATCATTGTCATCTCAGTATCATTGTTAAAAATGATAATATTATAATCATCATCTCATCATCATCGTCATCGTCATCT
>JAFLJL010018975.1:94749-110016 GCA_018398815.1 Conus ventricosus | reverse complement strand
TTTGTTTCACTTGTTTCATTGTTGTTTCCCAATCTACCACAATTTTTAATTTATCTTCCCATTTTGCAAAGGAGCTTATATCAAATATTATTATTTTTTCGATGAGAGTGCTGTAAAAGGGTTTCGATCTCTTTTAACGCTTGATATTATTTGTAGTGCTTTCGTTCTTAGATTACAAACTATTGTTCATTACTTTAATATTTGCACTTCTTAAATACCTTTTTATTGATGATATACAGCCCATGAAGTCGAGGTAATTTACAGTGATATCATATTTTTCAAAAAAAAAGTTTTATAATCGAGAAAACTTCCATCCTGATTGACAACATCTTTAACTAGGAATATCTGTTTTGCTATCCAGTTTTTAAAGTTAATGACGTCATTACAAACTCTAAACTTATCATTACAGAATAAAGGCTCTGCTAACACCTCATTCGAATTGCTTAAAGATACCTGATCCGCAAAATCAACATACGAAGTGAAAACGTCTTTCCAAAAATTATTGATTTTTTTGCTGAGGAATTTTCTAGGTCCATAGACGTCAAATGAATCTATTTCTGGAACGTAGCACTTAATATTGTTTTCCATTTTGAATTTGTCATGTATATTCTTTTTAACCAGGTCAGTTTTAAAGCTTGTATGTATTTGCTTAAATGTGGAACGCCTATACCTCCATTCTCAACAGGTTGTACTGCATATTTCCTTTGATCTTGTCAGGGTTTTTTTATTCCATATAAATTCAAAACATGTTTTCTGAAGCTGATTTATTACATCTTCTGGAGGATTAGGCAACAGAATCCATAGGTATATGACTTTGAAAGAATCATGGACTTTAGTACTGCAATCCTGCCTAGGGTGTACATATACGTTTTGACCAAACTTTAAACAATTGTTTGACTTCAATAAATTTATCTGCTGTGTTGATTTCTATCATTTGTGATAACTCTCCTTGAACCAAATACCTAGTATCCTATATTTTGGTGGATTCCATTTTATTTTCCTTTCGGAAAGATACTCATATTTTGAGTGTTTTAGTTTTCCTAACCATACATTTACAGTTTTTTCATAATTGAGTTTTAGTCCTGAAATTTCTTCAAAATCTTTAAGAGTTTTAAACAGATTTCATATGAAACCCTATCCCCTTCTAATGTGAACACAGTATCATCTGCAAATTGGCTGATTTTGAACATCGTATTGAGTATTTCAATGCCTTTTATTCTCTCGTCTTCCCTGATTTTACATGCTAAAATTTCTGCACACAAAACAAATAGATATGGCGAAAGGGATCACCCTGACGGCACCCTCTTTCTATTTCAAAACACTTAGATATTTCCCATGCACAACTACATATGATCTTATATTTTTATAAAATGTCGAAACCCAGCAGCATATACTTTCCCCAAACCCAAACACTTTAAGTATCTTATTCATATATGTCCAATTTATCGAATCAAACGCCTTCTCATAGTCAATTGATACCAGTAAACCAGAAGAGAATTTTGTTCCAGATAAAACATTATGTCATACAAGGTTCTTATATTTTCTCCAATGTATCGTCCTGGAACAAAAACCCGTCTGGTCTTCATTAACTAATTTATGTAAAACAGTCTTAATTCTATTCGCTATACAGGTGGCACCTATCTTATACGAAACATTTAACAGTGAAATTGGTCTCTAATTTCTTTAAAAAATCTCTTGGTTTATCGGCTTTTGGAAGACACGTTATCAATCCTTCTCTTTGAGACACCGACATCTCTTATTATAAAGCCTCCATTTAATGATCTTATTACAACTCTCCTATTGTTTCCAAAAGAACTTAAAAAAATTAACAGTCATCCCATCTGTACCAGGGCTCTTATCATTCTGTATATTTTTTAGGGCTTTTGTTGCTTCTTGGATGGTAATCATGCCTTCTAAATGTTCTGCTTCATCTTCATTTAGTTGTGGCAGATTTGAAATATACCTGTTAATTTCAATATCTTTTACTTCTCTTTCCTTGTACAAAATTAATGCTCGTAATATGACCTGGTCTCTTCTAACATTTCATCTGTTTCTAACAAAACATTTCCTTGATCCGTAATTAATTCAACATCTGTTTGCTAACAAAGTGTCTTTTTTTTCCCCTTCCCCGCTCCGCTTCCCAGCTCCGGTCCCCTCCTTCCCCCCCCCCCCCCCCACCCCCTTCCCCCGCTCCGCTTTCCCGTCTCCCCCGCCCCCCCCCCCCCCCCCCCCCGGGGCCCCTTCCCAGCTCCGTCCCTCCCCGCCCCCCGCCCCCGCCCCCACGTCTTCCCTTCCCCTTCCCCCCCCCCCCCCCCGCCCTGTCCCCCCCCTCCCCCCCCCTCTCCTCTCCTCTGCTGGCCATGGGTCGTCGTACCTGGCCCGATTTTTCCTTTCCGTTTCGCACGTGGGTGGAAGCCAACAAGATGGGAGGGGGCCATGTGACGCCCATCGTCCATCCCACTGCCGGCTTTGGGCGGTCGCGCGTGCGCGCGCGCGTTCACGGACACACGTGCGCGTGCGCACGTGCTCCCACAACAGTGTAACTTGTCCACCGTGTGACGTTAAGATGCAGGGTTGAACTGTGTTCAGGGGGGAATTGGAACTCAATACAGCTAAAGCAAGAGCGCACGCGCTCGTTCATGAACACTTTACGTGTGTCTATGATCGTAATCTTTCTTTCTTTTTTATTTTTTTGTTTATTTTTTCCCCCTCTTAATAGCCATTTATGACGTCCTCTTGCACTCTCTCTTCTCGTTAACTTGGGTGGGTGGGGGAATTACATTTTTGCACATCCCCCCTTCCTTGCGCTGGTCAGGCAGTTTTTGATTTCAACGTTAGATATAATCTCTACGTTTTTAATGATATGATGTGTAGTATGTTAGTATGTTTTGACTATGTTGTGTACACAGACATTCACGTGCGCGCGGACGGCGCGCGCGCGCACGCACACACACACATATGCACGGGATCACATTAATGGGCACGTGTGTAGGGGGGGGGGGGAGGGGAAGAAAGCGTAAGTTGCTTCTGCTGTGCTGATCCACCGCGTACCTGAAGATGTATCAGCTGAACTGTTATCAGGTGGCTTTTGGCACCCAGCACAGACCGGGCTGGGGCGCGAGCGCGCGTGCATGACCACTTTGTGTATATCGATTTGTTATGGTTGATGTTGTTGAATGCTGTTGCTTTGAAGGTATCATCAATCTAAAACAAAGTCCTGTAAATTCGTAAAGAGCTGAAATGTACTTAGAGCTTTTTTTTTTTTTTTTTCCCTCGTGTGTGCGCTGGGGTTGGGTGGGGGGGGAGGGGGGGGGTGCTTCACAACAACATGCATTGGAGCGTACACAATTCCTTGCTGCAGGATCACCTCTCTCTCTCTCTCTCTCTCTTCTCTCTCTTTGTTTAATGAGGACACGATTTAATCACATGGCTATCCATCCTCAAAAAACTAAATTCATAATGATAACTACTAGACAGAAGCGTCAAATTCTAAACCAGAATCTACCAGTACTTTGTATTTCTAATGAAACCATCGAAGAAGTATCCAGTCACAAAGTCTTAGGAATAACAATAGATAATAATCTAACTTGGTCAAAACACTTAGAGTCTTTATCTAAAAACGTTGCAAGAAAACTACATCTTCTAAAAGATTAAGAACTTCTTAAATTTGCATGCAAGAAAACTATTTTTTCACTCTTATATTCAGCCTATTATCGACTATGCCTCAACACTTTGGACTCAGCGAGCAAGAATTCACTCAAACACAATTAGCCTTCAACAAAAGAGCTGCAAGTTAACATAGGTACTCTCATGGAATTCAATTCTCTAACAAATAGATTCACTTTTAACGACTATCACTTCAATAAATAAACTCTTTTGCATATAATCTATAAAGCCCACTATCTGACATATTCCTGGTTGCTATGGAACCTATTCCAAATTAAATAACAATCACCTTTGCAAGTTAATCTATACAACAAGTTCTATTCGGATGTCTGGTATTGAACTGCACTATTCCGAAAATTAAAATGATAAATTCTCAAAATTCAGTCAATTTCACAAAACCATGTGATGTTCGAAGTTGACTTAATTCTACGCAAATTGCAGTGATCATCCTGTGCCATTAATGTGCTTTTTCAAAGTTTTTCGTAGGTGATTATCTATATCTGCTTCATTGTCTTTCTCTTCCTTTATCTCTGCCTTTCTTTCGGTCGGTCGGTCAGTCGGTCGGTCTCTCTCTCTCTCTCTCTCTCTCTCTCTCTCTCTCTCTCTCTCTCTCTCTCTCTCTCTCCTCTCTCTCTCTCTCTCTCTCTCTCTCTCTCTCTCTCTCTCTCTCTCTCTCTCCATTCACACTCCCCCCTATTGCCCTGATCATTTTTTCTCGTTGTTGTTGTTGTTGTTGTGGTGGTGGTGGTGGTGGTGGTGGTGGTGGTGGTGGTATTCACCGGTTTCTTTTTCTTCTATCTTCTTTTTTGTCAAAGGTTCCCATTCAAGGAATTGTTGCATTTTTTTTTTCTGATTTGCTTTTTACTATATATCGATCCCCCCCCCCCCCCCCCCCCCCCCCAGAGGGCTGGATGTAAAAAAAGTATTCATGCTTAATCCACTACCCTCTTAAAATAAAATTCGTTCGTTGTTCGTTCGTTCGTTCTCTCTCTCTCTCTCTCTCTCTCTCTCTCTCTCTCTCTCTCTCTCTCTCTCTCTCTCTCTCTCCTCTCTCTCCTCTCTCTCTCTCTCTCTCTCCTCCTTCTCTCTCTCTCTCTCCCTCTCCATGTGTGTGCTCACTCCGTGCTGGAATTCCTTGTGCATAATACATCAACATGTGAAAGTGTAATTTACAAGCATGGGACACTTGCGCATGATGTCAATGTTGTGAATTGATGTCACTGAAGTAGACGGCTATATGTTTTTCTTCGTTCAAGTTTGTATCATTATTATTATTTTGTTTTGTTGTATTCTTGCGCCTTCCACTTCCTAGCGTTGGTCAAGCAATTTTTGACTTATAGTTGGATATACCCTGTATGTTTAGTTAGTATGAGATTTTATACGTTAGTATGTTGGGTTATGTTTTTGATCTTAGTTGTTTATTTGTCAGTTGTTGTGTCAGCATAACGGAAAACCATAGGCACACATTAGAGAATGAGAAGTCATGCAAAAAAGTAACTATAATTGAACAGGTATGGATTCTATTGCAATGTCATCTTGAACTGCCAGGGTCTCGGGGATATCAAAAAGAAAGGACGTGTTTCAGTTTTTAAGACAAAAACATACTCTATCTATTTTCTACAAGACACACATTTCACACAGAAATTAGAACGCCAAATAAGAAGTGAATGGGATACGAGTGTGTTTTTGCTTCTAACAATTCTAGATCAAGAGGCGTGCAATACTATTCAATAATAACTTTGAATTCAAAATAAAGAAATTAATTAAAGATGTTCAGGGTAATTACATAATACTGGTTATTAATACAATGGGAAAAGATTTAATTTTGGTGAATATCTATGGACCAAATAAAGATGATCCTTCCTTCTTTCAAAACATACAGTTGAAAGTAGAAGAATTAAACATAGCCGACATAATAATAGCCGGAGACTGGAATTTGGTTCTTAACCCTAGTATTGACTATCAAAATTATAAACATATCAATAACAGACATGCACAGGAAGTAGTTACTGAAATGATGACAAAACTAGAGCTAGTTGATATATGGAGAGAGTTGAATGAAGACACGAGACGGTATACATGGAGAAGACTAAAACCCTTCCAACAAAGCAGGCTAGATTTCTTTTTAGTGTCCGATACATTAATCACTAATATTGAAGATGCTGATATCTTATTTGGATACAAAACAGATCACTCTTTGGTATATATAAACATTGCTTTTAGAAAAGAAGACAGACATAAAGGTTTTTGGAAATTTAACTCTTCACTTTTGAGGGGATAAGATATATGTAGACCTTACTAATGAAAAGATTGAAGAAATTAAGGAACAATATGCGCTACTACCATACAGTAGAAATTCTCTTGATAAAATCCCAAACAATCAAATTCAGTTCTCAGTTTCAGACCAGTTATTCTTAGATACTCTGATTATGGAAATAAGAGCAGAAACAATAACATTTAGCATTCATAAAATAAAAACATAAATGAGAAAGAAAAACACATTGAAAAAGAAATTCAAGCTTTGGAAAGCAAAACTCCTTTATTGGAAGCCGACGTGGCAAACCTGAAAAAGAAAAAAAGATGAATTGAATGAGATTAGGAAAACAAAGATGGAAGGAATAATAGTAAGGTCCAGGTAAGATGGGCGTCACAAGGGAAAAAGTAAACAAATACTTCTGCTCACTGGAAAAAAGAAACTTTGTAAGCAAAAGAATGCTAAAACTAGTCACGAACAAAGGAACTACTCTAACAGAAACGGACCTTATGTTAGAAGAAACAAAGAACTATTTTAAAACATTTATGCAGAAAAGAAAGTAAAAGATATTGAAATTGAAAAATACGCCAATAATCTACCCAAACTAACTCAAGCAGAATCCGATGATTGGAGGACCAATTACCTTAGAGGAAGCTACTAAAGTCTTAAAAAACATGGAGAATGATAAAAGTCCTGGACAGATGGTATGACAGTAATTCTTTTTAAATTCTTTTGGAGACAATCGGGGATTTGTTGTCCGTTCATTAAACGAGGGATACAATATAGGCGAAATGTCTATAACACAAAAAGAAGGTATAATAATTTGTTTACCAAAAGAGATAAGCCACGAGAATACATAAAGAACTGGAGACCAATTTCACTTCTAAATGTTACTTATAAAATTGCTTTCTGCCTGTATTGCAGGTAGAATAAAATCTGTTTTAACCCAAATCATAAATGAGGACCAGTCAGGTTCATTCCCGGTAGATACATAGGAGACAGTTTTAAGAACCATATATGATGTAATTCACTATTTAGAGGTGAACCGCTTGCCTGGGTTATTAGTATCGTCGATTTCGAAAAAGCATTTGACTCTGTTGACTGGTCATACATGAGTAGGGTTCTATGTGCTTTCGGTTTCGGAAAAGGAATACAGCAATGGATATTATCTTTTTATGAAAAGATAAGGTCGTATGTTATAGTGAACGGAAGGTTTCTTCGGGATTTTCTATTGGAAGAGGATGCCGACAAGGAGATCCTATATCTCCATATTTGTTTGTTTTATGTGCCGAAATACTAGCTAACAAAATAAGGCAAGATCAAGATGTTAAAGGCATAAAAATAAAAAATACAGAATTCAAGACAAATCAGTTTGCAGATGACACCACCTTCACACTGAAGGAGATAAGAAATCATATGAAAAGTTGTTCACAGATCTCTATGAATTTGAGCAAATATCTGGACTTAAATTAAACTATGAAAAAACGTTTAATGTTTGGTTAGGGATAAAAAAGAATTCGTCGAACACGTACTTACCCTTATAAAAATGGAATGGAACCCTTTAAAATTTAAAATCCTAGGGGTGTGGTTTACGAATAATCTGACAAATATGACTCAAATCAATGTGACAGATAAATTTTTAGAAGTTAAAAATCTATTTAAAATATGGTCAAAAAGATAATTACACCACTAGGTAGAATAGCAGTGCTAAGATCATTAGTGCTATCAAAACTTATATATTTGTGGATCCTTCTGCCCAACCCTCCAGACTCTCAGATAGATATATTGCAAAATATGTGTTTCAAGTTTGTTTGGAACAACAAAATGATAAATTAAAAGAAAATATTCTGTGCAAAATATTTGGAAAGGAGGGCTAGGTATACCCAATCTTAAGATATATATCCAATCCTTAAAAATTGCCTGATTAGGAAAGTATACGTGCAAAATTGTAAATGAAAACAGTACTACATTCATTATGTCCTGAAATCGATGCCCTTGTTCATATGGACCAGATAGATTTGTACAAAGCAAAATAAATAATTTTTGAGAGATGTTTTCAGGCATATAATTTTTTGCAACCGTGCAGAATTAAAAAATAACACAGATCTAGCTATTGAACCTATTTTTGTTGTAACGAAAAGTTCAAAGTGGAAATAAACCGTTCTTTAACAAGAAATGGATGCAGAACAATATATTTTTGGTTAAACATTTACTTGATGACAGTGGTAACTTTATAAGCCGTCACTCACTGTCAGAGAAGCTGGGATCTGAGGTCAATTTTCTAAATTACATAAGTTGCGTACAATCAATAAAAGACTATGCGAAGAAAAAGTCAATAAAACTCGACAGTAATACCAGTAATGACAGAACATTAGCGTTACAAAAAATTTGTGGCGCCACTAAAGGGGCACGCATTCACTATGATATTATGATAGAAGACATGAAGTTTTAAACATCAGCTCTTTTATGAAATGGGAACAGCGCCTTAATATACCTATTAATTGGACAGACGTACTAAAAAGAATTAAGAAAATAAAAGAAATAAAACTGAAATGGTTCCAGCTTAAAATATGTCACAGAATTTTAGTAACTAACATATTTTGAAAAGAATGCAGGTTGTGGATAGTGACATGTGTAACTTCTATAATAAGAGAAAAAATTCGATTAGTCACTACTTGTGGGAATGTAATTTGCACATACTTTCTGGAAACAACTTGAAAATACTCTAAAAAGTAAGTGTTCACACTGTGAAAGATTGTCATTTAATGTAGAGCTTATATTGTTTGGCACTGATGAAAAACAAAAACAATGATATGTTAGACTTAATCATTTTAATGGGAAAATACTTCATATACAAATGTAGAATTAATAAGATGAAACCCAACCTAATGAGTTTCTAAAGGAACTATGCTATAGACATAAAATTGAGAAACATATGTACTCGATGGAGATGAATTATGCAGAATACGGGACAAAATGGTTTCCTTACATACCACTAATACAAGAATAATGTTAATAATGCATAGAATATAATCCCCTTTTTTTGCGTGTTGTCCGTGACCTTGGGCATCAAATGGAACAATAAGACTGAAATATGATTATGTAACGTATTTTCTCTAAATGTCATGATGTATTTATGAGGACACTATGTAACACGTTACATGACTTTGTTTGATGTTTGTAAATAATGCCGCTGTTGTCCAGTGAAATACTTTCTTTATGTGTGCCTATTAATTAAAAAAAAAGTGTCTTTTTATAAGTTACAAAAATACTTAGTTACTACCCCCCCCCCCCCCCCCCCCCCCCCCGTGAAGCCCATCTTGCTCTGGATCTAAGAATGATCCCATCTACTTTTGTTTTACGTAACTGAGCAAGCTAATCTTTCTTTCTTTGTAAATTAATAGCATTAATATGCGTGGGTATTTCTCTTTAGAGAACAATAAAAGGGGCATTCTGGCTCACCCGTCTCAACCAGTTTCGACCGGGCGACTCCAGAATGCCCCTTTTATTGTTCTCTGACAAGTAAGACTTCAATAACCAAAAAATAACGATTATTTACAAACAAACATACTGTGTAGGATTATCCGTTTTTAATACTAATTTACTAAAATTTACTAAAATTTTCAGATTTTAGTTTTTTCTTAATCCTTTGTTTTTCCTGATCATTTTCAATAACATCATTTTCGCACAAACATATATTAAACGCGCCTCTTTCTTCATGTAAAATAAAACTATAGTCTTTAACTGTTAGACAGACAACCAAACATGATCTGGCTGGCCTTACCCACCTACTATTGCGCAGAGTTCTGAAACCAAGAGCTTAATGAGTTAAGTGCGGGGTTGGCTGGTCTTTGGGGGCCCAGCGTTAACAAGCTTAGCTCTGCTGTAAGAATAATAATGTCAAAGCAAGTTGTGTGACATACGAGGGTTGTTCAATTTAAGATGTCACCCACCACCCCCTTAAAAAACGTACCTCTCATCTCAGCAACTTGAAACTTTTACATCCCCTCGAAGTATTCTCCGTTGGCTCGAATGCAAATTTCAAGCCTCCTACGCCAATTCTCAAGCGCCCTCTGGTAGTCGGTTTTAGGCAGACCGGACAACTCTGATCTTACGGCTTTGGCGAGGTCTTGTACCCGTCAAACTTACGCCCAGCGAGCTTTTTCCTTCAGAGCAGGGAACAGCCAGAAGTCGCATGGGCCAAGTCGGGGCTGTAGGGTGGGTGGTCCAAAACTTGGATTCCTTGCTCGCTCAGGAAGGTCGTGGTGACCTTCGCCTTATGGACACTGGCATTTTCATCAGAAGAAGGTCCTCTGGGTGCTGACGGTTGGGCGCTGCTCATGGATTTTCCTACAACTTTTTGGGGGCACAACTTGGGTATAGTAGGAGGCAGTGATTGTTGATTTCTCAGGCAAAATGTCAATTGCCACAAGGCCTTGCGTGTTGAAAAAAATAGAAAACATTCGCTTGCGACTCTGGAATCCTGGGCGAAGAACAACTGGTCGGTCTCCGTCAGGGCCAACCCACATGCGGTTGCAGCGTTTGTTGGGGATGCCGTAGAATGTCAGCCAACTCTCGTCTCCCGTCACTAAGTCACACAGTCGTTTTGGCCCATTGGGCTCAAACTCGTCGAGCAGTTTGCGTGAACATGCCACCCGCTGCTGCTTCTGATCATCGCTTAAGAGATGTGGCACCCATCTTGCAGCCAGTTTTCTCATGTGAAGGTCTTTGTGCAGAATGTTGTTAATGGTGCCAATTGAAAGCTCACATGCCTCGCTTAATTCCCGCACAGTCGAATGTGGATCCTCCTCTATCAGTCTTTTCACAAATGCAATGTTTTGTTCGTTCCGAGCTGGTAAAGCTCGCTCTGCACGATTACCCCAATCAGATGGGGGCCCTACCTGCTCTTAATTGTTTGACCCATCTGCAAACTGTGCGGTAAGACACACAATCCGTTCCGTAAACAGCTTGCAAATCTGCGTGTATCCTCCTACAATCGTCACCAAGTTGTAGCCTTGTGAAAGTGTAGAAACGAAATTGCTCATTGGTGACGTCCATTTTTTTCAGGCTCAGCTGTTTGAAACACAGTTGTAATTACGTCATACTCCGAGTTGCGTCATGACGTCAACTTTATTTTCTGCAATTCTAATCAGGTAAACTTTAAAGTTGTGTTTGGTATAAACATTTTTCTGTGCGGTGCTTCGTTTCCAAACGGCAAGCCTAGTGTCATCTTAAATTGAACAACCCTCGTATTTCTACCCGCGCGACATTGTTTCTTTTGCTTTGACCTGTGACATTGTTTCTCGGGGTTGACATTGTTTTTGGGGTTGACATATAAAAAGGTATTGACACTGTTTATAGTTTCGTGTTCTTGGAGACATGCAGTTAGTTTTTAAAATGACGAATCAGGCAACAACATCGGGAACACCAAGAACTGTTGAAAGTTTTTTGGCCAGTATTCTATTTAAAAAAGAACATTTGGATAAGCAAATAGCGAAAAAAAGAGAAAAGAGTTGAGAAAGATAAAGAGACAAAGAGCGAAACAAGAAGAAAGAGTAAAACTAGAAGGACAAAAATTAAAATCATTGATTGATAATGAAACAAAATTGAAAGCTGCTCTTGATGAATTAAATACTCAACGGGATGTAGCTACATATTATTAGGGGGCTACACTTAGATTTTGGATCACTGGCACGCGTCGCTGCCCTGGCTAGGTAATTTTGTGTAATTTGACACGGGCTGATTTGCGTTGGGTGGTTGCCTACTAGTAAAGCGACAAATAGAATGCTGTCGGCTTGCGTGTGTGTGTGCGTGTCTGTGTCTGTGTGTGTCTCAATGTATGCGTGCGTGCGTGTGTGAGTGTGTGAGTGTGTGTGTGTGTGTGTGTTTTATAGTTCTCTAACTAGTAAACCCTACAAACATGCATACTGTGTAGGAATATCCGTTTTTAATACTAATTTACTAAACTTTTCAGATTTTAGTTTTTGCTTAATCCTTTGTTTTTCCTGATCATTTTCAATAACATCATTTTCGCGCAAACATTCATCAAATGAGTCTCTGTCTTTCATGTGAAATAAAACTACAGTCTTTAACTGTTCCCTAAAGTCTTTTAAAACTGAGTTATATTTTTGACATAAAATCCACACACTTATTCTAGCATGTCTTCCGCTGAAAGCCAGTTTTGACAAAGTGTTTCTCTTTTTAACTATGTCTCTTTCTGCCGAACAGTCATCTATAATAAATAGTGTCTGCGTTCCTTCAAACAGTTTATAAAACTGTTCTAAACACTCACTCAGTTTATTGCTAGGATCAACTAAATATATGTTATCATCTGTCCATATAAACCTTCTATCATGATATGCTTTGTTCCATTTAAGCGTTGGACAGAAAATCACAATATGATCAAAATTATAGCGATAAACTGTTTGTAATAGGTCTAGGACAAATATTGTTTTTCCGAAACCAGTCTGTCCACAAATCAATGAACAATGAGGAGTTTTTGTCATAAAGTTTAACTGCTCCATAGTTTTATAACAGAATTTAATCTAATCCAGTTATTGTTTTTATCATGCTCTCTGTCAAAACTTGTTCAGTATAATAAAACCCTATAAGGCCTAAATGTGTAAGATTAATCCAATTCAGTTCTGTAAGATTGTTTCTATTTAGACTAATATTGATTTTGTCACTGGTTGTAACGACCTTAATCCCCCCACCGTCGTAAAGAACGACGACAGTAACTTTAAGACTGTCAACGTCTAAGTTTTGCCAGCTAATTAGAATTCCTTTTAAAAGGACGTCACTAACGCCTACAACCCCATCCCTCTCCACATCTTTTAAGACAGAAATTTCAAATATCATTGTGAACGTGTCTCCTAATTTCATTTGCGGAATGAACTGTAATTTTGTAGAAGCATCTTTCAAAACCGATTCTCTTCTGTGGAGAATGTACTGTTTATTCCCATACGGTTTTATTTCAATCTCTTTCCGACTATTGTCCTCTGGCATAAGACTTACATGTAAAGGACCAGAGTTGAATGCTTTTCTGAAACTTTTTTGACGGCTAAAAAATGTAAATGGGCTTATGAATTCAAATTTTATTTCCCATTCTAAATATGGTTCTAAGTGCCATTTGCTGTCAGGTTTTCGAACTATTTTATATTCATCCTGGCTAGCATTATTTGCTTCTACATTGCGCAGTTGTTCTAGTTTAGGAAACCTTTTGCTGTCGCCTACTTCTTTACGTTTATAATCACCATCTTTAGTGTACTCAAAACCATACAAAGCGCCTATCTCACCATTCTGTTCAAAGTCCGTAACGTCTGCAAGGTCTTTTAATTCTAAAGTTATACACCTCACAGGCGCTAATGTAACTCCTGATTCTTCTGGTCCACGCGACATTTTTTAGAACAACTAATTATTTTATTTCCAAAACAATGTGTAGGTTATCACATTTCACAACTTTCCCCGTTTTGTCTGTGATTTTTATATTAAATGATCCGACCCTCCCACAAACTAATCTTTTAAACTGTAAATTAGGGAATTGTATAATTTCATAATCGCAATATGCAGCTTTCCCTGACGGAAGAGCTCTTAAAACAGTTGAGGGCCTTCCATCATATAAGTTTTCATCAGTGCTCAGCTCATCCAAATGAACATAGAGCAATGAATGTAATGCAAGATCGAGCGGACTTTCTCCCTCATAAGTAGTTTTGTCTGGTGTAACACTAAAACTATGAGTAGGTCGATTGGTAGTTGTAAAGCCTAACATTTTAGCTAGCTCTCTATCGAAATAGTAACCTACTTCTTCTTCAGGCTTGAATGTTAACATTGTTTTCAAATTTGCATTGTTAAGTTTGAGAGTAATGTCGAAGTTACTCATTGCTTCTTTTAGTGAGCAAAACCCGTAATAACCATCAGGTATTGTTAACTGGCTAACTAATTTTCCTGCATTATTAAATTTTTTAATCTTATTATTCTCCTTGGATTCAGTTATATTAAACCATACGACTTTGTAGAATATTTCATGGAGCGCGACCGTTATCAATAGCATGTTCTAAAAACGAAGGACGGTCTTGAGTTGTTATTGTTACAAACATTTTTTAAACAAATTAAAAATGATTCCATTCAAATATACTAATGCAAAATATTCTGTTGGGTCGCACTACAATCTTAAAAACATAACAACCGATACTCTTGACATTTCTGTGACTCAGTCTGACGCCTTTCAAGTAAAGGTGAGTACTCCATTAAACAGATATCTTAACCCTCCTATTAAAAACGACCACATCCCGAAAGTGTGGTTTAGTCATCCGATGCAGTTTTATCAGAACCAGTTAAACTTTGCTGTGTTTTGTGCATCAACTGGGTGTGGAGTGTCGTATGCAGATCATTTAAATCATCCTGATCCTTTGGTGAGGTCAGTGTATAGATTTCATTTCTATTACACCTTCAGACGTATTTTGACTGAATTGCAAGCGCCATTGCCAAATGACAAACCGTTTAATCCATTCAGCAACAGAATAGACATGAAGGCTTTTGAAAGGATCTGTAAGGAATTCAATATTAAGGCCAAGACAGATTTTAGACAAAAGTTGGATCTTAATCATGGTTTAGGCACCCCTTATTTTTGGGGCGTGCACAGAAAGTATAACTATGACTGGAATCCTCCTTACACATCTTTCTCTTCAGGCACAGCTGTTCACCTCGGGTCCATAGAGCAAGAGCATAAAACAGCATGGACAACATTTATCTTAGACACTTCTAAGGGCCTAACTAGAGCGGGAATAGAACGAATAAACGACTCTGTTCGTACTTACGTTTGGTGTTTGCTAGGTTCGCAAGCACAAACGAGATCGAGCATAACTGATCCTTCTACTGGTTTTGATGCACAAAAACAATACTTAGCAAATTTAGAGGACGCCATTAATTCTACAGTTGATTTACCTTCAAGTATAAAAAGGTACCAAAATGTTTTACAATACGCAAGATCGAAAGTAGACTTTGCTGTTGGCACTGGTTTATACATGCTGCCTTCTGACCTCAGGCTCCAGATAGGAACAATAATAAACTACAATAATGAAATCCTTGTGGCAGGAAATGAACAGAAGGTCGGGAAAAAACGAAATAAATTCTGAGCCAGTAATATTGCAAGCAGTAAAAACGCAAGATGACCCCCCAAGAATAAGTCATCCAATCCCCGCGCCCCAAAGCCCAAAGGCCGTTGAAGTAAAAAAAAAATAATGACCATGAATATGAGAAGACAGCACTTGTTGTTGTATTAACTGGCATAGGATTACTCGGTCTTTATCTTACTAAATATTAACCCAACTATTAAGAGAACTAATGTC
>JAFLJL010018975.1:57249-89749 GCA_018398815.1 Conus ventricosus | reverse complement strand
AGAAGCACTAAAACACAGAATAGGCGCCGCAGATGCTAATAAAGCCGGCAAAAAGTATGTGGCTGTAAATTTTGCGTATGGAAATCGCTTTTCCATCCCCTTAGATTTTGAGTTGTTAAGTGCGCATGCGCCATACTTTCAAGGAGCATTAAAAGACAGACTGTCATATGAACTAACTTTTAATGAATACAAACGGGTTATTAAATCTGAAGACGCCAAAGCAAAGTACAGCATTTCTGACATCGCGCTAGAGTTTGACATTGTTAGCAACCCTGACTTAGCAAGGTTGATTGTGCATCAATATAAGTCAAAATTAGCAATATATTACGAAAGAGTGATTCACCATTCTACACATCCTAAAAGCAGGGCAGACTATATGGAATTTTAGTTTTAGTGTCTTAGCAAAATCAGTCAAAGGTATTTTATTGCTGTGCGAACATGAAGAACCATTCGAAAGATGAAGTGAAAAGTTTATTAATCCTAAAATAACGAAAGTACAATGTTCGATTGAGGGTAGTCCTAACCAAATCTACGCTAGCGGGCTTAAACCTTATCAGCATTTTGACGAAATAAGAAAATTGTTTGGAGGTGGGAGGCATAGAAATCCAACGGTAGACCTTGTGTCTAAAGATCTACACCTTCACAATGTTAGACTCGATGATTATTTAACAACAAAATACGGTTTATGGATTGACCTAAGGTCAACAGAGGATAATCAGTTGCATGGAAGTGGGAGAACTGTTAGAGACGTAATAAACATTCAAATTGATAAAGAAAAAGATGGTGATAAACCAGTTAATGTACATTTGTTTTTAATATATGATGCGCAGCTGAATATTCAAGATAACAGATTTAAAGATATAGAATACTAAAATATTTTTAATTTTAAAAAAGCATGTCTGTTAAGCGTTATCCAAAAGTGCCTACGGAGCCAGAGTCACCAAAAGAAGGGATAGTAGAAACCCCTGACATAAAAACCTTCGGATTAACAAACATTACACAAATGCAACAAAAACTAGAGCAGGATCTTTCAAAATACAGCAAAACCAAACGAAGGTATTCTGCTGCCTGTAATGCTGTTACATATGTTAATACTGGAGCATCAACTTTGAGTGCACTATCGGCAGGAACAAGTGTTGGTCTCTTAGCAACAGGCATAGGCGCACCCGCAGCTTTACCTCTAGGTGGTTTGTCTTTAGCTCTTGGCGTGTGTTCATTAGCTGTAAGTGCTGCTAGCAAAAAATTAAAAACTAAACTCCAAAAGCACACAGCTATGGTTCAACTAATAACAGCTAAACTTAGTTCGTTCAAACTGACAATAAATAAAGCGCTAGTTGACTCAAACATCACGGATGAAGAATTTTGTCGTTTACAACCTGATTTTGATGATCTAAAAGACAAAAGTTTGATCTTCAAAAAAAGGCAAGGGCAAGTTTTTCTCAACAGCCAGACACTGAGCAGATAAAAAAGGAATGTTTAAAAAAAGTAAACGAAACATTAAACTCTGTTCTAAACAGCTCACATTAACAACATCAAAGGGCGTTTATACTTTAGTTTATGAGTCCAAACACAAAAAAAACCGTTGATGTTGATTCTGATTAAGACGACTTTGGGAGACGATGCCGTATTTTTTTTAATTTAAATAAATATTTTGAGTTAGAAAAGAAACTCAGCATGGATAAGATATATGAAGGTCCAGACGAATTGTTTGAAGGAATGCTCGAGGGAGAGCGTTTATCAAGAGCTTTAAATGATGTTAATCTAGAAGTCATTGATTCAGCAAGCGTGAGGGCAAGTGTTGCACATGCTATTTCTCAAGTTCCAGGTAAACTAACAATAGACCCGCCAGTTAAAGTAATGTTAGCTGTTGTAATCGACTATATAACAATAAATGAAGAAAATCTAGAAGTCTGGGTCTCGACTCAACAACAGGTTATTCTTTCTCATAATGACTTAACGCCCGGTTGGGCAGACCAACTGCTTACACAGTTTGATGTGGCCGCTGAAGAAGCCAAAATGAGAGGCTCTGGTTGGTCAGAGGGCGAAATCTTAGAGATTAGATTAAAACAGGCTAAGTATGCGCCGATTGTTGGTAAGGCTTACATTCCACTACCTCCAGCATTAGTTGCAAAAAAAGCAGTTTTAAACATTAAGAATTCAGACAACAAATGTTTTATGTGGTGTGTTCTTGCAAGGCTGCATCACGCCCGCAAAAACGCAGAGAGAGTGTCTAACTATGAACCTTACATCAATGATCTTAACTTTAGTGGAATATCCTTTCCTGTTAGTGTAGATCAAATTGATCAGTTTGAAGAACAAAACAAACCAATAACTGTTAATGTATACACATGGGATGAGGAAACAAATCTACTGCCGATTAAAGTGTCCAAGAACAGTCCAACAATAGGTGATCCAGGCAAAAATCATGTTGACTTACTACTGATGTTTTCACCAGCAGGGCTGCCGCATTACACATTAATACGAACAATGAGTAGACTGTTAGCATATACTACAAAAAAAAACATTGCAAACAAGAATTCTGTAGAAAATGTTTAACAAGAATTCCAACCGCTCAAGCCGCGCTTGAACATATAAAACATTGTAAAAGTTCTGTAGACTGTAATACAGAACTAATTACACCCCCACCCGGATCTAAAGTTAGTTTTAAGAACTGGAAACGGCTGCAAAATTCTCCATGCGTAGTTTACGCAGACTTCAAGTCGCTTATTGTTCCTTATGAAGGGCCAGCGCCACAAAAACTTCGAAAAACAGTCTTAATGAGCAATCATCAGATTTGTTCATTTGCCTTCATTATTGTCAGGTCGGATGGCGTCCATTCGGAACCAGAATTATATAGAGGCCTAATGCTGCAGAATACTTCTTAGAACGCATGCAGCAAGTGCGTAACGCCTGTTCTAATAATCTGAATCTCTCAGACATTATTATGACTCCTGAAGACCAACAACAGTATGACTCGGCCACACATTGTTGGATTTGTGGTTTAGAACTAATGTCTAACAGTGAAGAAGCCAATCCAACAGTAAGAGACCATGATCACATTACCGGAAAGTTCAGAGGAGCAGCGCACAGTAAATGCAATCTTCAACTAAAGTTTGATCCTAAGACATGGAATCTGCCCATCTTCTTTCACAACTTGCGAGGTTACGACTCTCATCTTATAATGCGAGCAGTAACCGAGCCTTCAGGGTAGCATGCATTGCACAGTCATCAGAAAAGTACATGTGTTTCACTTTAAATAACATGTCTTTTTATGACTCTATGCAACACCTGATGGGATCATTAGAGGCGCTGGCTATGTCTTTAAAGTCCTGCCCAATAACAGAAGAATATTTTGACCCAACTCTCGTTAGAAAGGGCGTTTACCCTTATGAGTACATGAACAGTTGGGAAAGGTTTGACGAAGATACACTTCCGCCTAAAGACGCGTTCTTTTCTAGTCTTAGAGGAAAGGGCATCAGTGATTCTGATTACCAGCATGCTCAAGATGCGTGGCAGAAGTTAGAGTGTAAAACGATGGGAGACTATCATGATTCCTACTTGATGGCTGACGTTTGTTTGTTGGCGGACATCTTTGAAAATTATAGAAAGACCTGCATGAAACATTATAGCCTGGATCCTGCGCATTACATTTCTGCGCCTGGGATGAGTTGGGACGCTTTCTTAAAAGATACTGGAGTAAGATTGATTTATTTTCAGATTTACCAATGCTTCAGATGATTGAAAACGGATTGCGGGGAGGAATTAGTATGGCGTCGCATCATTACTGTAAAGCAAACAACAAATACCTAGATGATTATGATCCAAGTAAAAGGTCTAACTATCTCATGTATTTAGATGCAAACAATCTGTATGGTTGGGCTATGGCGCAATCACTTCCGTTACGCAACTTTAAAATGTACACTGGCGGTATTAAAAACATTCAAGAATTTGTAGAACAACTGCATACTCTTACAGCTGATCGTAAAAGAGGTCTTATTCTGGAAGTTGACTTAGAATATCCTCATGAACTCCATGACCTACATAATGACTATCCATTAGCAGCAGAAAGTCTAAAGATGAATCCAAGAGAGCCGCCTAAACTTGTGCCTAATCTTCGAGGCAAAAAAAATTATGTCTGTCATTACAGACTTCTACAATTTTATTTAAGACATGGTTTGAAGTTGACGGCTGTTCATCGTATAATTGCTTTTGATCAAGAACAGTTCATGAAACCATACATCATGAAGAACACTGATCTTAGAACTAAATCCACAGATGCTTCAGAAAAAGACTTTTTCAAGCTGATGAACAACAGCTGTTTCGGAAAGACCATGGAGAATCCGCACAAGCGTAAAGATGTCAGATTGGTCACCAAAGAGAACGAAGCAATTAAGCTGACTTCAAAACCTAATTATCAGGACTTTAGAAGATTTCATGATCAGCTTTTTGGCATAATGATGAAAAAAAAGAAAGTCAAATTAGACAAACCTGTATTTATTGGGTTTACTGTTTTAGAATTATCAAAGCTTTTGATGTTAGAATTTCTTTATGACTACTTTAAGCCCTCGTATCCTGAGTCCAGAGTACTTTACACAGATCCAGACAGTTTTGTTATAGATATCCCTACTGAAGACATCTATAAAGACATGGAAATGGAAGTAGCTAAAGGGCATGCAGGATGGTATGATACATCTGATTACCCTAAAGAATCGCCTTACATTCATCTGTTAATAAGAAGGTTTTAGGAAAGATGAAGGATGAATTATCTGGAGGGGTGATTAAGGAGTTTGTTGGTTTAAGGTCGAAAATGTACAGTATTTCGAGCCAGGAAGAAACCATTAAGAAAGCAAAAGGAATATCTCGCAGTGTTGTGCAGTCAAACATATCACATGACAACTACAAAGAAGCATTGTTTGACAATAAGACTTTTCATCATGACAACGTAAAACTGCGATCTAATCTACATGAGATCAACACAACTGTTGTAACAAAGAAGTCATTAGATAGAACAAACACTAAACGAGTATTTGTTAATCCAGAGTTTTTCATATGCAATCGGGCACTGGAGGGCCGCATAAACTTTTTACTACAAGATCAGACATAGCTTCATCCAATTCATTTAAATCTTTTCTCATGTTTGCTTGTTGCGCTAGAATTTTTTCTATTATTTCAATATATTCTTTTTCCCAATTTGGGATTTTGGATTTTAGGCGATCTATATGATTTCGCATTCATTGATTAATCATCGAAAATGTACCCCTAGTAGCAGAACTCGCATTAAATGATTCCTGTATCATTTTCAAGGTCTCTTCCTTTGCCATTCTTGCTTCGTCCTGAGCTTCCATTTTAGACCCAAATATATTTATGTAAATTAAAAATTATTTAAGCAACTGGAACTGTGTCTGGAGGGATTATCTGCAGTTCTTTCCTTCACAAAGATCTTTGAGGAGCTGGTTGTTTTGTCGTGTCAGTTTCTCGTAAATAATACACGGGCGGATTCATTTTTACAATTCTTTTTATTTCATATGGATCAACACACTCAAACTGGATCGGTTGCCCTGATGCGAGTGTCCCCTTCCGCTTCCCCCAGTAAATAAAGGTACCTTACTTTTAAACCAAACGGCAATAGTTTGCCGGATGAACTGGCGTCTCCTTCAACAACATCTATTGTTTGTTTTTTGATTGCTTGTACTGGTTTTAGCCCTTTAAATTCTTCATTATTCATTCCGCGCAAAATTGAGGGCAGTCTTCTAACCCATTCTGTGTTGCGAGAATTGTCAATCAGCTCTCTGTGATACTGGTAGGAAAAAAATCTTTCAGATAACTGTTTGTTAAAGTTTTCAACTAAGCCTGTGATCTGTGAACTCCTGGAATGCCTCTTTTAATGGTAACTCTATGCTTTAACAATAATTGATTCACTCGACCTTTAAATTCTTTTCCATCATCGACTTGAATCATGCGAGGATAAGTTAGCGGGCCTCGTTGGTATATTAGTTGTATGGCAACAGCAACAGCAGAAGCACTCTTTTGTGTTAATGGTTTCCGCATCTTTATATCTTGAAGCTATGTCAATAACTGTGAGTGCGTACTTAAATCTTTTTCGTCTAATCGTATCATGGGGTAAATATAGAAGATCCATTTGATGGGTGTCGTTTGGTGTTGTGTTCACAAAGTGTGGTCTCTGTATTCGTCTAGGTGCAGGTAAATAAATTTGCCAAATCGCTTGTTTAGATAACATTCCTTTGCTGTTTGTTCACTGACTCCCGCTGCTTGGCTTAGCTTTTTTATTGCCGTAATTCCCTTCCAATATCCTTTTGGCGAATAATAGATTTTGATTATTTTATTCAGCCAATATTATGTGCAACAAAATACACAACGGTCATACCAAAGACGATAAACACGATTTCTTGCATCTTTTGTTTTTCTGATGGTTGATAAAAAGTTGCTGAATTTTGGTGGCGGCAATGTCTCGACTGGTTTGCCTGTTACAAGATAATATTCTTTTATTGCCTGGTCAACGTCTTTAAATGTGTAAGCTGCATGTCCCTGTTTTTCAGTTTGTCGTTAATAAAATCTAACAGCTCAATTCTCTGCTTTTCATAGTTATCTTGTGCAGCTGCTAGTTGCTCCATAGCTTTGTTATGTCTTTTTCTCTCGCCGTCATCCCGCAGTTTACTAAACGCGTAATTACTTCCGCTAAAAGCAAGCGCATTCACTACTGCACCGCCTAACATCATTACGAATGAAGCCATTTTTATAAATGTATTTTTTTTAATTTTACATATTGATACTGTCAGGAATTATTCCTTGCTTAACTAAAAAATCTTTTGTAGCGAATGAAGCTGCAATGATAGCAATTAGCTTTGCTGAATCCTCAAAGTCTAGTTTGCCAAGATCTGCTGGTTTTTATTTTTAACAGGCTTTTACCAAGCATTGTGTATCCTATACTTAGGCCTCCAATAACAGCAGAATGGTATACAAGATTGGTAACAGTCTTTTCGGCGCTCATTTTTAAAAACAAAATAATAATTATATTTAGTAATAAAACATGAACAGCGACGATCTGCTACAGCTACAGAGCGACCTAATCCGTCTTGGACTTACAAATGAAGAAGTTGATGCCCAAGCTGTTATGCCCCAAAAGGAGAGGTTGTATTCTTTGGCAGCATGCGGAAAAAACAAAACAGTTCCTCGGCAATGAATTCAGCATAGAACAGATTCAACAGATGTCGCCACAAGACATTATAAAGTATCATAACAGGTATGAAGCGCAACCAGGATCAAGAATGGTAAAAAAGTGTCGGGCAAACGGTTCTTAGTTCGTACACTAAACTAGTCAGTAGATTTGCTCCATTGATTCTGAACAAGATTTTATGTATGATTTAACGCAGGATCCAGTTTTAAACAAAGTCATTAGAGTCTCTAGGATGTGATCTATATTACAGATTTGGAACATTATTATCGCCACTAATCATGGGATTAATTACTTTTAATCATATAGATTTTATTTCCCTTCAAAATGACCGAGCCAGAAAATCATCAGATCAGAATCAGAAAACATTGAACCAGGTGAAAGTGGTCACTAAACCCCTCATCCTGGACGCATTGCAGCAGGAAAAAAATTAGCTGAGTGGAACAAACAAAAAAAATTACAGTTACAATCACAGAAATAGCTCATAATGAAAACATAACGCCGCCAACGCCAACAGTTGTTTCAATGCCGGCTATAAAAACACCAGAACAAGAACAAGTTGATTCAAGGCCTACAGCACCAAAGCCTTCATGGAATATTGAACTTAAAACTGTTGCCATTTTTGGCGCCCTTGCTGCTGTTGGGGGCGGTTTATTACGGTTATAAAATATATAAACAAAGACACCAAAAACCGAAGCAGTCCAAACAATCTCAACCACTAAATACAAAAGACGAACACAACAGCATGCCAGAACCGCCAACAACAAAAGATCATTTTGATCCATTTCAGATGCAATAATATTTTAAGAACTTAATTTTAAATTTTTTTTTGATAAAAATAGATCATGGCAGATTATTATTTGTTTAAAATGATGAAGTCAATAAATAAAGACATGGAGTCTATAAAAGACATTTTCATAGACCAGAATTGTAATCAATGTGGTTGCTTACGATGTAAGAACTTCATTAAGATCTATGCTAACCAATCTCGCGCCAAGGACGCTGAGCAAAACATCCTCAACGATGACGCGTTTTTTGAGGCGTGTGTGTACTATATTAGACATTTACTATTTAAGATAAAAACATAGATTGTCTTGTTTTTTTGATAATTATAAGATAACTTAAATAAGAACTTGGTTGTACTTAGAGGATGACTTAATTACAATCTTGAGGTAACTGAGTAAGAACTTGAGGATGACTTGAGGACAACTTGAGTAAGAACTTAGAAGTGACTTGGGGTGACTTGAGGATGACTTGAGTAAGAACTTAGAAGCGACTTGAGTAAGAACTTGTGGATGACTTGAGGATGACTTGAGGACAACTTGAGTAAGAACTTAGAAGTGACTTGGGGTGACTTGAGTTAAGAACTTAGAAGTGACTTGAGTGTGTGCATGCGTGGGGTGGGGGTGGGCAGGGTGGGGTGGGGTGGGGGGTGTGCATGCGTGGGGTGGGACAAAACACACAAACACCAACAAACAAACAAACAAGAAGTGGAACTACTAGAACCACTTCTTGGGGTGACTTGATTAAGAACTTAATTAAGAACTTGGGGTGACTTGAGTGTGTGCATGCGTGGGGTGGGGGGTGTGCATGCGTGGGCTTGGCTTAATGCCAAAGTTGGCCCTTCAAGCCCGGTTTTGGAGTGCGGCCAAACGCAGGATCGAGTTTCTAATTACCAGACAAGGCAGAGGCGGGATAAACAGTTGGACAACGTCACTTGTCAGAGAACAATAAAAGGGGCATTCTGGAGTCGCCCGGTCAAAATGGTTTTGGGGACCGGGTGAGCGATGCCCCTTTTATTGTTCCTCTTTTTCCCAGATTTGTATTTCCTTTTTAAGCATTTTTTCGGGCATTTGTTTCTTTTTATTGTTACTAAACGTAATCGGTTTTTTTTTTATTTATTTCCATGATCAGAACTTCAAAAAAAACCTTCACTTATCATAAATTGTATTTCTTGGGGTTCTTGCTAAAGTTCTGTCTATTGGTGATGTGCTTTGTTCCTTGAATCATTTATGTTTGGTTCCTAAATCTCGTATGGACCCTTTAAAGTAGCGAGGGTTAAAATTTTCCCAAAAATTTTTTTCTTTTCTGTTCGGTATTTAGTGCTATTTTAAATTTGACAGGGTGGTCACTTTGTTAAGCTGGGGATTTCGCTCTCCAATATTCCCGAAAGGTACAGATTTTAGAAAAAAACCCAAATCGACTTTGCGTATGGGTTGGGTCTTCTCAGGTATATCTTAAAATTTCAGGTTTTAAATTTCTTCCATATTCGCCCAATTTCAAATTCACTAATCATGTTTAATCCTTTTCTGTGGCTTTTGCATTTTTACAGATTTATAATTGTAATAGTCCAGACTGGATTTTCATGATTCCAACCCCACCAATTACGTGTTCGAGATACAAATTCCTTGTTTTTTTTTAAATTTTTAAAAAAAAGTGGGCTGTCGCGTTTGGCCTTTTTTACGGCACATTTCGTGTCTAAGTTTTTCGATAAGTAAAACATAGTTTCCTTGTTATCCGTGCCCGTTTTCTTTATTTTGAAATAAAATTATTTTTTTGAAAAATAGAAACCCTTGATCTTGAATTGTAATTGAAAAAACACCTTAGCCCCCATTCTGCCTATTGTTTTTCAATTTTTTTGTGAATGTGATCCTTTTTGAAAGTAAATAAAATTTTGTTTTTTCCCAAAGAAACTAAAACCCGTTGTTTTTTTTAAAAGTTTCCCAACCCTGGCATTTAATGATGATTGTTTAAGTTACTCATTCTTATCACGTGTAAAAACACTTAATATAAAACCTATTTTTTCGAGAGAGAAAACAATATCCACGGTGCGCTTCTTTTCTACAACCAAAAATATGAAAAACAAGCCCAATTTTTAACAAGAAGAAAATACATTGCTATATAAAAGTCCATATGAAGAAAAATATATGCAATCAAAATATAAAGATGAAATATTGCAATCAAAGACCACATCGGTGAACGAAAGTGTAAAAATTTCGAAGAAAATATTATTAAAAAAAAAGTTAATTGTATCCGCATAGGAAAGATAATCTTTCTTTTTACATTGACGGCGCATGTAAGACTGGTGTGTATGTGCATGGTGTGTGTGTTGTGTTGTGTTGTGTTGTTTTGGTGTGTGTGTTGGGGTTGTGTGTGTGTGTGTGTGTGTGTGTTGTGTTGGTGTGTGGTGTGTGTTGTGGCGTTGGCCCGGTGCCCCTTTGGCCCCGGGCGTGCGTTGTGTGTGTGGTGTGTGTGTGTGGGGTTGTGTGTGTGTGAGGAGAGAGAGAGGAGAGAGGGGGAGAAGGGGAAGGGTGAGAGAGGAGGTGAGGGAGAGAGGAGAGAAGAAGGGGAGGGGAAGAGAGAGGAATTGTTGTACTTGAGTAAGACTCAACATCTATATCAACATCAATCGGGAAAAGCTTTTTTGGCAAATGTTTCTTTAAACAAAAAACAAAAAAAAACCCGATGCAAAACAGAAAAATAAACACTCACATTTGCCTGGGGGGGCACGTGAGCAAATGTGGCGCCGCGGGCGCGGCGTGATCTGTTGTGTGTGTGTGTGTGTGTGGTGTGTGTGTTGTTTTTGGTGTGTTGTGTTGTGTGTGTGTGTATGTGTGTGATGTTCGGGGTTTTTGGGTGTGTGTGTGTGTGTGTGTGTGTGTGTGTGTGTGTGTGTGTGTGGTGAGCGCCCCGGGTGCTTTTGGTGCGTGCGTGGGGCCCGGGGCGCGCGCGGGCGCGCTGCGCGCGGTGTGTGTGTGTGTGGTGTGTGTGGTGTGGGTGTGTGTGTGTGTTGTGGGGTTTTGCGGGCTCGCGCCTGTGCGTGTGGTGTGTGTGTGTGTGTGTGTGTGTGTGGGTGTGGTTGTGTGTGTGTGTGGTGTGTGTTGCGTGCGTGCTTTGCAGGGGTTTCGTGGTGTGTGTGGTGTGGTGTGTGTGTGTGTGTGTGTGTGTGTGTATGTGTGTGTGGGGTTTGGTGTGGTGTTGTGTGTGTGGTGTGTGTGTGGTGTTGTGTGGCTGCATGTGTGTGGCCCTGGAGGTGTAGGCCCCCCTTCCTCCCCCTTCCCCCCCCCCCCCCACCCCCAAAAAAGCAAACAATCCGGAGCTGCTCAATGAGTTCAAACGCCTGAAGGGACTAGCAACACAATTGCAAAAAAGCATTTACCTACTTTGTCGGGACTGAGTATATCCAAATGACAAAACAAAATGAACCCCGGTTAAAATATTTTATAAATAATTGGGAGCAGCCTGATACACCAAAATTTGCTATTGAAAGGTCGAGGAAAGTAAATCTGAGTCAAATACAAAAAATTAATCTTCACGGGGTGATTAAAAAATTAAATTTATTTTTTTTAAAAACCCCTGGTGCTACTGTTGAACGTTCATTGACTTTTTTCATTGTCCTAACATCCCTGCATAGGCAAAAGTTGACAGGGTAACACACAAAATTTTTTTGCTAATGTGTGTATACACACAATAATGGAAAAAGCCCAAAACTTGACCAAAAAAATCCCTTCAAGGGGTTCTTTCAATGCGTTAAAGGCGAAAGCATCATACTGAAAAAACCCAGTTTATCACCAGATGTCCAGAACAAGTAACCAAAGAAAGTAACCAGGGCCCAGTCAAAAATAAGCTAAATGTATATACAAGACGCCCAATATCTAAAATAGTGCAAAAATGTGCGTAAAACTTTTTTACGGCACTGAAAGCACATTGAAGCATAAAAATGAGGGGGAGAGAGAGGGGCCCGCGCGGGTTATTAAAAACCAGTGAAAGGGACACCCCAACCCTGCCCCCCCCGCTTGACTTCACCTACCAACATGAAGTCCGTTTTATTAAAACAAACAAAGTTATCCGATTTTCCTTTGGCCCCCCTAAATTTGATTTTATTTTCTGCATGTCCCAAAACGAAAGCGCCCCCCCCCCCCCCCCCCGCCCCCCCCCCCCCTTAAAAAAGAAACAAAAAAAAGAAAAAAAAAAGAAAGGGCGTTGTGTGTGTGTGTGTGTGTGTGTGTGTGTGTGTGGTGTGTGTGTGTGTGTTTTTGTGTTCTTGTGGGTGTGCATTTTGGGGGTCTGTGGGTGTATGCGCTGTGATGTGTGTGTGTGTGTGTGGTGTGGTGTGTGGTTGTGTATGTGTGTGTGTGTGGGTTGTGTTGTGTGTGTGTTTTGTGTGTGTTGTGTGTGTGTTTTGGGGTGTGTGCGCGCGCATAAAATTAGCTATACATGAATTCAGGGAGGGCCAACTACACCCCCACCACCACCCTGAAATAAAAAATGAAGCAAAATCGAAACCCGATGAGTGAATATTAATTGGTAATGACTAAGACTAAAAAACTTACACACACAAGGAATGAGACAAGGAAAGAAAGCATACCCTTCCCTGAACCATTACAGTTTTGCAGCGCACAGGTTTGCATCACAATATGGATTGAAAGATCAGCACAAAAAATGAGAAAAAAAAATTTTTGATTTTCCATCCCTGGGTGCCTGGTTTGTAACCGTCCAAGCCACGATCCCTACCAGCCAAACTTACGAAGGATCACATACACAAAAAAAATAACAAAAAAAATTGTAAACTCGAGGCCATTCAATTCAAAATCCTTTGTGAATAAGTAGGCTACATTACAAAATAAAAAATAGAAAATCAAATAAAAGAATAAAATTTTTCTTATATTTTTTAGAAACATAGATTAAGCATAAAAAAATTTTGAAGTAAATGATATAAGAATAACACTTTTGAAACATTTTAGTAAAACGAGATAGAAGTATTTTTCATAAAATTTCAAAAAAAGTCATTTTTTTATGTCTTCTCTCCCAAATTTTTTTTCAAAGTGACACATGTGTGTGTTCAACAGTCATTATACAACCTTTTTTCACGTGCAGTTAAACACCAAACCCCTTGACAGTATATTTTAGTTTTACAAAGTTAAACAAAGTGAATTGAACGATCGTGGTTATCAAAACCCTGGAAAGACTAAAGTTTTTACTTTGTTCGTTATTTGGTGTACTAAAACCCTTTTTTTGCTAATGGCGTGACTTCTCTCTCTCTCTCTCTTCTTCTCTTCTCTCTCTTTTCTCCTCTCTCTCTCTCTTTCTCTTCTCTCTCTCAAAAAAGAAAAAAAAAAAAAAAAAAAAACGAAGAACAAAAAAAAAAAACAAGAAAGAAAAAAAAAACTACGATTTTACATTTTTCATGCACGTCAGGTTGACTTCCAAGCAAAGTTCAAAACATTTATAGGCATATACGACGGTTGTAAGACATTGAAGTAAAAAATCATGGATCGCAAAACGATGAGAACTTAGGAACAAATTTGGGGAAATCACATAACGATTACGATAGACCCTAGGGCTTTGTTTTAAAAAAAGGTTAAAAACAAGCACACCAAGACAAACTCACAGGCATACATACACACATAAAATACACACAGACACACAGACACAGAAACACAACACAACACCACACACACAACCACACACACCACACGCACGCACCGCACCACGCACGCACACAGCCGCCGCACGCACACAAAAACCCCAAAACACTCAATGCAGCACGCACGCATGAACACACAAACACACACCAACACAACACACACCACACCACACACCCAACAAAAACCCCACACCAACACAACCCCACACACACACACAAAACCCCCAAAACACACACACACACACATCGACTTGTTCCTATGATTTTTTGCGCCTTTTTTCATTCGTAACTTTTTCTATAATCCTTTTATTCACTTGTTCAATTGATATCCAGTTCCGTTGTGTGGAAGGTATTTGTTTGTGCTCTGTGTTTTGGTTTGGTTCCAGATTTTGACGTGCAGTCAACGATCATTCAGCTGTCCCTTTCTGACAGTAAGCGGGGGGGGGGGGGTTTAAACTTTTTTGGCTTTTGTTTGTTATAGAGCAGGCTCAGTGGTTCTAAAAATCCGGGCACATTTTTTAAAGGTATGATGTTTGTCAGCTCTGTTTTTCAAACCGACTGTTGTTTAAAAGAGTGTACACAGGGAGCCAAACCAGCATGCCCAAGATTGACTAGTAAGAATGTTGAAGCTGATAAAAGGATTTTCCAGACTGTAATTGACGACAAGAAAATACAGCCCAGTAGTAGCCACATGAAAACTATAATAAAAAACCCCTTAAAGAAATGACACAGTGCTACACAGGTTTAGTTCCCCCCATTTATTTTTGAAAAATGACTATGATCAGGCTAAAAACATTTACATGGTGCAAAAACATATTTTCCCCACGATGGACTTAAAATAAAGCAAACACATAAAGCTCAAAAAAAAACACCACAAACCACACACACACACCACACACACACACACAACACCACACACGCACGCACGCCGCAGCACGCACGCACGCAGCAACAACACAAACACCAACATCATGTAACGCATACAAATTTCAGCTGACATCCCTCCCCTTCTCTCTCTCTCTTTTCTCTCTCTCTCTCTTCTCTCTCTCTTCTCTCCTCTCTCCCCCCCCCCCTCTTCCCCTTCTCTCTCCTCTCTCTTCTCTCTCTCTCACTCTCAAAGGTGGTCGACTTGTGGTTATCAGTGACGAATCAAGCGGCTGGGGGCTGGGTGCTTGCATGTGCATCCCAACAAATTTTTTTTTTTTGTATTCTCCAGTGAGGTTTTGGAAAAATTTCAGCATGTATTTGGCTTCAACAGTGTCAGCTTGTTTCAGCTCCAGGTGAAATTTTAAATTATGAAAGGTGCGTGGACACAGACCTTTAGGTGCAGTGGGACAGGCCCTTTTAAATCAGTGGAACAGGCCTTTTTGATGCAGTGGACACAGGTTTGTCTCTAGGGGAAGAAAACAAGTGTCTGTATTTATGAAGTCGTAGCCTTCTTTACCCCTGTCCCGTGCAGGGAAGTTCATGCCGGTTTTTATTTTTTCATTAACCCGACCCCGTTCATGAACCCACTGCCCCCGGAATTTTTTGGGCAGTTCCAGGTTTGTCAGCGTTGTCACTTTGTTTCAGGGGAATTGTCACCGTTTTCTTTTTCAGCTGTGTGTCACTTTTTTACAGGGAACTTGTCACCCTTCTCTTTGTCTCTGTATTCACTTTGTTCAGGACATTTAACGTTGTTTTGTCAGTGTATGTCCTTTTTTACAGGGAAAACATTGTCCCGTTCATCTTTGTCACTGTATGTCACTTGTTACAGGCAAAATTGTCACCGTTCGTCTTTGTCGTTATGTACTTTGTTAAAGGAAAATTGTCACCCTTCGTTTTGTCAGTTGGCAGTTTCATGTTGAAAAAGGATCTTCTTTTGGGGAGAAGGAGAGAGAGAGAGAGGAGGAGAGAGGAGAGGGAGAGAGAGGAGGAGAAAAGGGGGGGGAGGAGAAGGGGGGAGAGAGAGAAGAGAGAAAGACAGACGACCCACGACGGCAGAAGGGGGGAGAGAGAGAGAGAGAGAGTGGGGGAGAGAGAGGAAGGAGAGAGAGGAGGAGAGAGGGCGGGCAGACAGCTGCCCTGAGAAGGGGGAGGAGAGAGAGAGAGAGAGGGGGAAGAGAAGAGAGAGAGAGAGGAGAGGAGAATATCAAATATTGAGCACTACACATATAGTGCTGATCAAAAATTTTTTCTGCCCCACATTATGCCCGAGATCTTTGGATGGGTAATAAGACAGTATCATGGTGGATTGAAAACATCCCGTCACTGTTGTGTTGAGTCCACTAAATATGCCGTATCTGAAATTCTTCAGAGGTTGTAGATATGGAGAGCTTCAGACGACTGAGAAGGATTCATAAAAAAAGAGCTCGGGGTGTTCCCGAGGGACTTTTAGCACAAATTCCGTCACCCCACACACACACCCCACACACACACACACACCACACACACACACACACACACACACACACAACACACACAACACAACCCCCCCCACCACACCCCGGCGCGAACCCCCACCAAAATATAGAACTCTCATAACATAGAGGGAAAGGGGGGGGAGTGGGAAGTGAGAGATCACGGTATTTAAAAGTAAGTTTTATCACCCGGAATCAGTTTAATGGACAACGCAGGCCGTTCAAAAGGATTTTTGGATGATCAAATGAACGTTTGAAAAGGCCCCAGACTGATCTGGAAATTGGGGGAACCTATGTTGTTTTTTTGGACTATTTGGAAAAAAATATGTTTTTTGTTTATGCTTCGTCTTCCTGCATCGATTTAGTGTTTTTTCCAAATTCTGGCCTGGTCTGACCGCTGATGTTATATATTTCCCCTGATGGATTTTGCCAGTCAAATTTGGTGTGCCAAATTTTCAAAAAAACCCCGGATCTGGCGTGTAAAATGCAGCAGTGATGGGTCCGGCGCAGTTTTATCTCCCTGGATGCTGTGGCCCCCCACCATGTTGGCGGCTTCTTTGTTGTGGCCCCTTCGTGTCAAAGCTGTGGGACGAAAAGGGGAAAAATCACGCGTTGCTGGTATAATGACCCTTTTTTTATCACTCTGATCCCCTGTCCGTTCTTTGGATTGATATACGATCTGGCCCGCGGGAGTCCTTGGTTTTTTCGTATCAAAAATGTACGGGTTGGGTTTTAAAAATGGGTCTGGTTTGGTAGACATGGTTTTTTCTTGTTTTGGCCTTTCATGCTGCTGTTGGGCGCAACAGTGCTTTCTCTGGACATGGTCAGATTCGCTTCCGTGCAACAAGGAAAACCCGGGGTTCCCGAAGCAGGGAAAATGATTCACTGTTGTCCCTTGTTTTTAAAGGGGTTGCCTTTTTTTTTGCTGACAGCCGAGTGGAATGCAATACGGGTTAAAATTATATATTGATGGGGTGACCCGATTCGGCTGGACAAATTTGAAATGCTCCACCGCCCGTACTATCCTGTGGTACGCTAATGCCATCAATTCTATGATTCCTAAGGGTAGAATAGAGCAGCTTTCTAACTATTTTTTGATTGGGGTTTTCTTGTCATTAAATCAATACTGAACCAACATCCCATCGTAAACTTTTCCCTTTTGTGCTTGTTTTGCCCCTAATCCCATAAATGTAAGGTCGTGGAGATTTGTTTTCAGTGGTGTTCTGGGGATAAATAATAAAAAAATTTAAAAATAATAAAAATAATAATAATAAATTTAAAAATAATAATTTAAAAAAATAATAATAAAAATAATAATATTAAAAATAATAATAAAAAAATTTTAAAAATAAAATAAAAATAATTAATAATGGTTTCTTTATGCGTTAATCAAAACGAAATTTTCTAAGCGCTTTTCAAAGTCATCTACATTCAACTTCTCAAACACAATAGTAACCTTAACCCCGATACAAATTCTATTACTTCATTTAAAAAACAAATCCTAATCCCACGAGTGTGACATTCACTTATTTTTCAAGTATCACTGCTGTCACGAGTTTGTCACGAGGCCTATAACAATTGACCCATCTAGGGTGGTGGAATTTTCATTTATTTATTGTCGTTGTTGTTGTCGTGTATCCGTCCTTAATGTGGCTTGTGGTATTTGCGCCTTAATGTCGTTCAACTCAGGTTAGGTTTACTTTCTCTCTCTCTCTCTCTAATTTCCACTGCCCGTGCAATTCATCCTGCAGGTTCACGGGTGGTTGGTACCTTTCGCTTGAACTGGCTGTCTCTATCGGCCTCTCACCTGTCTTTTTACCTGCCGCACGTGCCGCATTTCCTCTTAGGCTTGAGGTATTCTCACGGTGACGTAGGGTGGCATGTTGGCTGCCATCGGTTAGGCAGGTTTTCTCTTCACTCGAGCGGAAGATGTCCCTGGAAGCGCCCGCTCCGGTTCTGGTTCTCAACAACTTCGTCGAAGGTACGGTCGGTCCCTTCATTCTTTACAGTCGGCCTGTTAGGGGAGGGACATCACGTCATCTTTTTTCCGCATCTGTTCTGCTGTCCTCTCGACTGGACAGAGGGCAGAGAGTCGCTTGACCCGCCACTTTGGGTCACCCACGGGTAGCTGGTAAGCATCAGTTTCGTGGTTTGTTTTTTTGTTGTTGTTAGCGGCTAATTCTTCTCTTTGGCGCAATTCCTTTTGGTTTTCAAAATTATAAAAGAAATATTGTTTGAGACCATTTTTTTCTGGTTAATTCAATCTTTAACCTGGCCAGTAAAATTATATCCAAAAGTCTGTCTCCTTTTTATGCATCTGGTGATGCGGTAGTCGGCGGGAATGGGGGAGAACTTGGTGATTCAGGGTTTTGGTACTTGCTTGTCTCGATCGTCCGCCACTGTCACAATCAGCGGTCTCCCTTTTTCTCTGGCCACCGTCTGTTTGTGTGTGCAAGGGGAACGGTTTTATGTTTGCGAACGTGCGTACGCATGATTAGTCGTTTGGATGCGTGGTTGGGGAATTGTGTCATTTTGAAATGTTGCTATAAATGTGGAGATAATTGTGCCATTGAATTATTATTATTTGCAAATATGGTGGCAGTTATAAAACAATGGTTGCTGTATTAGTTCAGTTCTAAGAAAGGAAAATGTTGAACGTGAGTGAGGGAAGGATGAAGATATATATTGCTATTCGTTTATTTAGCCTGTTAATGCAATCTCTTTCCTGCTTCGTGTGAGGAGACCTTTAGCGAACATTCCTCATTTGGTTTGTTTACTGTGTTATGCTCAGGTCTGTGTTGAGCTGGTGTTACTAATGTAGTCAGCAAACACCTCCCCTCGCCATCATGCGAGTGGCCGTTAGGATTAAGCAGCCAAGTTCAGACCGTACTGACTGCGGGATTTCCAGTACCCTTTCTTCTTTCCTTCCAGTTCCTTCCTTTTTCTCTCCTCCCGGGAGCTTCACCCGAAGCTTGCGCTGTTGGTGCCACGCAGTGAGAGGAGCATGTGGACCTTGCTGGATGGTCCTAACCTGTCCAGGACTTTCCGCAACAACGCCTCGTCCCACGAGGCGTTCTCATGTCCACGGACCTCCTACAGCGCATACGACCGGTGTGGTTAGCTCTGTGTCGTGCCATTTGGGGGTGGGTGTGTGTCAAAGTGTCAACTTGAAAGACCCTATTCAGGAACAGACCCGGTTTGGGGCGCCTGAGTCGACCCGATACTCTCAGAGGACTTGGGAGAGACAGAAGTGTGGAGGGAGTGTGTGTGTGCAAGGGTGTCCGCCTTGAAAGACCTATTCAGGAGCAGACCCGGTTTGGGGCACCTGAGTCGACCCGATACTCTCGGAGGACTTTGGAGGGACAGAGGTGTGGGGAACCACATGAAGCACGGAAGGAATGTGTGTGTTGAAATGATTAATTGTGATTGTGCATGTTGTGTGTGTGGAATGCTTGTTTGTGACTATGTGTATGGTGTGTGTGTTGAAATGCTTAATTGTGATTGTGCATGTTATGTGGTTGGAATGCTTATTTGTGACTATGGGTGTCGGTGTGAATAAATGGTGTATTGTATTGTAATCTTTCTTTGTGTGTCTTTGCGGGGCGTGTGAGGTCAGTCACTCCCTTCACTCCCATCTAGACCGATCCTGTCAGGGCAGACTCCAGGGGTCGTTCGTGACATTTTGTGGGGCTCGTCGGGATGTGAAGGGCTCTGACTCTCTTTCTCGTTTCGAGGAGTACCTGTCCAGTCCTGTCTGTCTTGTATGTGTTTAGTCAGTTTGTCATGGTTGTTTGTGGGTGGTTGGCTGGGTGACTCTAGCGTGTAGGGATTTTGGTGGCCCTGAGGGAACATCTGGTGTGACTGGGGAGTCAAGTTGAGACGAAGGGGAATCGACCGCGTCCAGACCTCTTTCCGCCGGGTGCCTCACGCAGATACGGCCGTAAGACTTCCTTTCTGTTGCCACTCAGTCTGCCATTCCTGCTTTGTGGTTCACCAGTTTTCTTAACCGGGGTTGAGTACAGGTGGGTGTATCAGACGTTAGTGTCACATTTTTTTTTCTTCTCCGGATTCCTTCTGTCATTTTTTTTTTTGTCGGTGAGCCCACGCACTGTTGCTCGTGTTGTGGAGCATGGTGTTGCCAGAGTGGGAGCAGCCTGGACATTTCTTTTTTTTTTGTCGGTGAGCCCCACCGCACTGTGCTGTGTTGTGGAGCGCGGTGTTGCCAGAGTAGGAGCAGCCTGGACATTGTACGTTGACAATATTTTTTTATTCGCTGTTTCTCACTCAGTCACCAAGAGACGTGACATATCCATGCAGTATCTGTTTTTCAAGTGGAATTGTCTTTCCCTGTATTTGAGAACCGTAGGATATAGTTGTCATGGCAACGTCGGTGCTGGTGGTATGGCGCGCATGCGTCGAAGAGAAAGGTCTTCAAATGTAGTCCTACTATTGTACAGTACTTCGGGGCCAATTTTTTGTTTTTGCTGTTTTGGTCAGCAACATTTGCTCTTCCTGGACCTGGTAAATTTCGTCTTCCTGTGCAAAAAACCCCCCAGGATTCAACAGCAGAAAGTGATTCACGTCTTTTCACCTTGTTTTCTACAAGTTTTTTCCCTTTTTTCCCGCTGACACCCCCCGAGTGGAATGCAATACGGAAAATTTTCATATATTGACTGGGATGACCCGATTAGGCTGGCCCCAATATAAAAGTGCCCCACAACCCAGTCCCCTATCCTGTGGTACTCCCTTTAATCCAATAAAACTCTACTTGTATTCCCCAAAACGGGTAGAAAGTTCAGAGCAGCTTTCATAAACATAATTTTGATTTGAGGGCTATTCTATGCCCCCCCCAATTAAAAAATCAAAAACTTGAACACAACCATCCCCATAAAGAAAACATTCGTCATATTAGGTTTTTGGTTTTGCCGTAAATCCCATAATTTTAACGGAACTTTGTAAATTATTTTAACAGGGGGTGATTTTGGGGAAATAATAAAAATTTAATAAAAAAAAATTAAAAATTAATAATAAAAAAATAATTAAAAAAAATAATAAAAAATAATAAAAATTTTAATAATAAAGAAAAAATAATAATAATAAAAATAATAATAATAAAATAAAAATAATTTTAATAATAAAGGGGTTTCTTTTATAGCGCTTAATAAAAACGAATTTCTAAAAAGCGTTTTAAAAAGTCATACAACTTTTCCCCCTTTTTCAAACAAAATAGTACCCCTTTAAACCCCCAAAATACATAAAAAATTACAAACTTTAACCCAAACAAATCCAAATTTCCAAAAGAGTAAACTTTTAATTTTAATTTTTCCCAAGTACCCACGGGCTGTCCCCGAGTTTGCACGAGGTATAAAAATTTAAAACCCATCAAAGGGTGGGGGGAATTTTTCCTTTATTTATTGTCGTTTTTGTTGTCGGTTTTACGTCCCTTAATGGGGGTTTTTGGTTTTTGGGCCCCTTTAAATGTCTTTCCCAAACTCAGGTTAGGTTTACTTCTCTCTTCTCCCCTCAAATTCCACTGCCGGTTTTTCCCATCCGGCGGGTTCACGGGGTTGGTACCTTTCGCTTGAACGGGTTTGTCTCTTGGGCCTCCACCCTGTTTTTTTACCTGCCGAACGTGCCGCTTTCCCTTAGGTTTGAGGTTTTTCTCCGGGGGACGTAGGGTGGCATTTTGGGGCTGCCAGGGTAGGCAGGTTTTTCCCTCTTCATTTCGAGGGGAAGATGCCCCTTGGAAAGGCGCCCCGCCCCGGTTCGGGTTTTTTAACAATTGCAAAGGTAGGGGCCCGGTTTCCTTAAATTCTTACAGTCGGCCTGTAGGGGGGGGACATCAGTCTCTTTTTTCCGTTCTGTTCTGCTGTTCCCCCGATGGAAAAGGGGGCAGAGGTGCTTGCCCCGCCAGGGGGGCCCACCCAGGGGTTTTGGGCTGGAAAGCATATTTTCCCGGGGTTTGTTTTTTGTTGTTGTTAGCCCTTATTTTTCTTTTGCGAAATTCCTTTTGGTTTTAAAAATTATAAAAAAAAATATTGTTTGAGACCATTTTTTTCGGGTTTAAAATTAAATTTTTTTAAACCGGGCCCATCAAAATTATATCCAAAAGCCCGGTCTCCTTTTTATGCATTTTTGTGATGCGTAGTCGGGGGGGGGAATGGGGTGAACTTGGGGGTTTTTGGGGTTGGAAACTTGCTTGGTCTCGATCTTTCCCCCCACTGTCCCCAATCAGGGGTTAAATTTAACCTTGGCCCCCCCCGTCTTTTGTGTTTTGGGGGGGGAAAGATTTTTAATTTTTGCGAACTGCGTAGATGATTAGTCGTTTGGATGGGGGTTGAAAATTTTGTGTCATTTTAAAATTTTTGCTTTTTAAATGTGGAGTTTAATTGTGCCATTGAAATTTTTAAATTATTTGCAAATATGGTGGCAGTTATAAAAAAAAGGGTTTTGCTTTTAATTATTTCATTTCCTAAGAAAGGAAAATGTTAACGTGATTTGGGGGGGGAATGAAGATATATTTTGCAAATTCTTTTTATTTAGCCTGTTAGAAAATCTCTTTCCTGCTTCTTGTGAGGGGGCCCTTTAGCGAACTTTTCCTTTTTTGGGTTTTGTTTACTGTTTTTTTCCCAGGTCGGTTGAGCTGGGTTACAAAAGTGTCAGAAAAAACACCTACCCCCGCCCCCCATGCGAGTGGCCGTTGGGATTAAGCACCAATTTTCAGCCCCGTACTGACTGCGGGATTCCAGTCCCCTTTCTTTTTTTCCTTCCATTTCCCTTTCCCTTTTTCTCTCCCCCCGGGAGCTTAAACCCCGAAGCTTGCGCTGTTTTTTCCACGAGGGGAGGGCATGGGGAAACCTTGCTGGATGGTCCAAACCCTGCCCCGGGATTTTCCCCGCAAAAAACGCCTCGTCCCAGGGGGGCTTCTCCATGCCCCACGGACCCCCTTACAGCCATACGACCGGGGGGGGGTTAGCTCGGGTTGTGTGCCATTTTGGGGGGTGTGTGTCAAGTGTAAACCTTTTGAAAGACCCTATTCGGGAAAACCCCGGTTTGGGGCGCCTAAAAAAAAAAAGGCCCCCCCCCGAAAAAAACCCCCCAAAGGGGGATTTGGGGAGAGACAGGGGTGTGGGGGGGAGTTTTGTGGTGTAAAGGGGTGTCCCCCTTGAAAGACCCTATTCGGGAAAAGCAGCCCCCCCCTTTTTTGGGGCCCCTGAGTCGACCCGATACTCTCGGGGGACTTTGGAGGGACAGAGGTGGGGGGGAACCACATAAGCAGGGAAAAAAGGAATGTGTGTTTTGAAATGTTTAAATGGTAAATTGTGCTTGTTTGTGTGTTGGAATGCTTTTTTGTGATATGTTTAATGGTTTTTTTTGTGTTAAAATTGCTTAATTGTAAATTGTGCATTTTTAATGTGTGTTGGAATGTTTAAATTTGGACAATGTGGGTTGGGGTTGTGAAAAATGGTGAATTGTTTTGAAATCTTTCTTGTGTGGTTTTTGGGCGGGCGTGTGGGGTTTCAGTCACCCCCTTCACCCCCCATCTAGCCCGATCCTTTTCAGGGCAGACCTCCGGGGGTTTGGGTTCGTGACATTTGGGGGGGCCTCGCCCGGGGGATTAAAAGGGCTCTGACTGTCTCTTTTCTCTTTTCGAGGAGTTTGTCCGGGCTCTGTCTGTCTTGTATGTGTTTAGTCTTTGTCTGGTTTTTTTGGGGGTTTTTTTTGGTGGGTGATCTAGGTGTAGGGGTCTTTTGGTGGCCTGGGGGAACATCTGGTGGGGACTGGGGGGTCAAGTTGAGACGAAGGGGAAAATGGGACCGCGTCCGCCTTTTTCCCCCCGGGTTTCCCTTTCAGGCAGATAGGGGCCGAAAGATTTTCCTTTCGGTTCCCAAATAAATTTCTGCCATTCCTGTTTTGGGTGGTTTAAAACCATTTTTTTTAAACCGGGGGGGTTTGGGTTTACAGGGGGGTGTATCAGCCCTTATGAACATTTTTTTTTTTCCCCGGAACCCTTTCGTCATTTTTTTTTTTGCGGGTACCCCCCACCGAACTGTTGTGGTTTTTGTGGAGCAGGGGTGCCCCCGAGTGGGAGCAGCCGGGGAAATTTTTTTTTTTTTGGGGCGGTGGCCCCCCCGAAATTTGCTCGTGTTTGGAGGCGGTGTTTGCCAGAGTAGGAGGGACCTGGACCCTTGACTTTAAAATTTTTTTTATTGTGTTTTCACTCCGTCACCCCAAAAGCGTGACATAACCTGCCGTAACTTTTTTTTTAAGTGGAAATTGGCTTTCCCCCGTTTTGAGAAACCCTAGGAATTTTTTGTCATGGCACGTCCTTTCTGGTTTGGGGAAAGGCAGCAGGGTCGAAAAAGAAAAGGGCTTCAAAAAGTAGTCCCTACTATTTGTACCAGTACTTCGCCCACTTTACTTTCCCCTTATTCCCGTGCTGTAAACCCTTTGTCCCAGAAGTAAATTTCAAAACCCTTTTCGCTAGGGGATCTTTCCGCTGGACCCCAAATGGGACTTGCGCTTTGGGGAAACGTCCCCGAGTATAGTGAAGCCCCGGGGGGCTTCTGTTTAGTGCAGAAACCGAAAACCCCCTTTTTCCCCCTGCTTCCCCGGGAAGGAGCAAGCCAAGGGACGGGTTTAAAAGGGGCAGCCCCCCGTGTCGGGAGTGGTTTAATCCCCCAGGAAACACCTCCCTCCCGATTTCTGGATTTAACCCCGGGCGAAAGGCGCTTCCAGACAGGAACTCTGGTAGGAAGAGGCTGGGCCCAAACAGGGAAACCTGGGGGTAGAGAAGAGCTAGATAGGGTGGAGGCTCCCGCGCCGAGAGGAGGGGTGCTAGCAGGAAGCTCTGCGTAGGGAAGAGGCTAAATCAGCGTAGGGAAGAGGCTGCTCTGGTTTGGGAAAAAAGGGTGCTCTGGGGTAGGAAAGTTTGATAGGAGGAAGCTTGGTTGGGAAAAGGCAAAACAAAAGTGGGGAAAAGAAGGAACACTTCTTTCCCTAACCCCCCATCTGAAGTAAAAGGGGGGTTTAAAAACGGCAAGTGATTTTTGTTAGGGCCCAAAAATTAAAACTTCCCCGAGTTCAGACCTGGTTGAAGGCCTTGATATTTTTTTCTTAAGATTTTGACAAAGGGAGCAAGTTCGTACCAATTTTTTGAGGAACAAAAGGCCAGACCTTTTTTTTTTGGATTTTCAGGTACTGCAAAAGGGGGTGTGTGCAACTTAAATGAAGGCGAACTTATGCAGAATGCAGTTGGCTCTGGTAAAACCCTTTCCATTTTTACCCCAAAGACGAAAAGGAAGGGAAATTCAGGTCCCTTTAAAAAGAATAAGCGAGACCTTCGTGCCCGTTCGGAGATAGGCTGCGCAAAACGCTAAGGTACTGGCGTCATTGGCTTAAACTGGGGGCTTTAGGATTTTTTTATTCTCATCGAACACTTACCAAAAACCGGTCCCCCCAAAATTGAGGATCCATATAGGCGAAAAAAAGCAAACCCCAGGAAATTTCGCGGGGCTGCGATTTTAAACCGCTGAAGGGGTTTGGGTGAAACCGTTGGGGGTTATTGGGACCCCCCAAAACGGATAGGAAGAAACCCCCCAAGGGTTTAGTGGCAGTAAGGCCCCCCACGACCGCTAGCGGGGCGAAAAAGGGAGGCAGTTCATGGGGACCTCCCCAAATGGGAAAAAAAGGTTTTTTTTGGGTCGGGGCCTGGCCACATTAGGAAAAATTGTCCTAAAAGCCCCCGGGGAGTCAGGGGGTTGTCCTTTCCCTTTCCTGTGTCGGTAACGTGGGGTCCAAACCCATTCTGGTTTTTACAGGGGTGTCCCCCTGTTTCATCTGTTGTTTGGGTTTTTCCCTTTGGGCGACAACCCTCAGGGAAATTGGGGGGCATCAACGATCTTTGTGGCAAGGATTTTGGTTTTCCCCCCGAGGCCGCGGGGCGCCAGTTATGTGTTTTTGGGGGTTTGGGGGCTGGTTTTTACCTCCCCCCGTCCTTCTGTTAACCCCATTTCTATCTCCCCCCCCTACCCTTTTGGGGGGCAAAATAAGGGTCGTGGGGAGGACCTATGTTTTCCCCTTTTCAAAAGGGAATACTATCACCCTTTTCAGACGGACCAGTCAGTCCCTGTCTAAGATCTGCCCGTAAGGGTGTGTTGGGGGGTTAAACCCCAAAAAAAGCAAGAAGCAGGGGAAAAGGAAATTTCTCCCCTTTTCACCGATCCTTCCCCACGAGGGTTTTGGCAAGGGGCCCATCCTGCTTTCCATGATCCTTTTTCAGGCCCGGGGGTTTGGGTTCCCCAAAGCCTGCGAAAAACTTAGATGTCCCCCTCGTCTGCCCGAAACGCCCGGGGAGCTTAAGCTCCCCCAAGGGGGGCCCTTTTGGGTTTTCATAGCAATTTGTGTGGCCCCAAACAGCTAGTAACCCCCCCAAACTTGAGAGAAAAATGTTCTCCGGGAGGGCCCTTTATTAAAAAATGGCAGGAAAAGGGGGGAAAAGGGGCCTCGGGCGAGTAAAACAGGACTTCTTCTGGGGGGATGAACCTCAGGTTTTTGGCCCGTACTGCCGCGTTTTCAATGTCGCCCAAAAGGACAAGCCTAAAGGGGCTTGAGCATGTTCCCCCGGTATTTTCCATGGTTGGGGGGCCATTCACAAGGGGGGTCGACCTGGTGGGACCCCTTAATCCCCCATCCGGTCGCGGGCACCCCTACTCTTGGTAGTGTAGACTACGCGACTCGATACCCAGAGGCTGTCCGCTTAGGACAATGATGCCCCTACTGTTGCTGAAGCTCTCTGGCAGATTTGGACGCGCACTGGCGTGCCCAAGAAAAAGTACGGCCGGAAGTTTGTACTGGAGAGCGATCATCATCCTCTCCAGTGCCTGAACCGGATCCGGCCAGTCATCGTCGACTCATGAGTTAGGCAGTGGAACTGCAGAGTCATGCTTTCCACTTTTCGCGCCATATCAAGGGTTTCCAGCATTACGGATGCTGACTATCTCAGCCGAGCTCCTTAGTCAGCACACTCATTGGGAGAATCAGTCGGAGGGACACTTCCCCTCATCTAAAGTTATGTCCCTTTTTTTCTGGCTTGTGTATCAGGTGTAGTGACAGTTTTCACTTCAGTGAAGTTAACGGTAGTGAATCACCACTGGCTCAGATTGCTGCTTTCTTTGTCTGAAGGTTTGTTTGGTTGTTTGATAAATGTAGTATTATGTATCTCCCTGTGTAATCTATCGTGGAATGTTTGTATTGGATTTATCGTACTCTGTCGATCACAGAGGGTTGGGTTCGGTCCCATTGTTTGAATTTGCACATGCGTCAAGGTTCAAAGGAGCACTGTATCTCAGAGAACAGATGCTTTTAGAAGGGGGGTTTGTCACGAGTTTGTCACGAGGCTATGACAATTGACCCATCTAGGGTGGTGGAATTATTCATTATTTATTGTCGTTGTTGTTGTCGTGTATCCGTCCCTTAATGTGGCTTGTGGGTGTGTTTGCGCCTTAATGTCATTCAACCAGGTTAGGTTACTTTCTCTCTCTCTCTCTCTAATTCCACTGCCAGTGGCAATTCATCCTGCAGGTTCACGAGTGGTTGGTACCTTTCGCTTGAAACTGGCTGTCTCTATCAGCCTCTCACCTGTCTTTTTACCTGCCGCACGTGCCACATTTCTCTTAGGCTTGAGGTATTCTCACGGTGACGTAGGGTGGCATGTTGGCCGCCATCGGTTAGGCAGGTTTGCTCTTCACTCGAGCGGAAGATGTCCCTGGGTGCGCCCGCTCCGGTTCTGGTTCTCAACCACTTCGTCGAAGGTACGGTCGTTGCCTTCATTCCTACAGTCGACCTGTAGGGGAGGGACATCACGTCATCTTTTTTCCGCATCTGTTCTGCTGTCCTCTCGACTGGACAGAGGGCAGAGAGTCGCTTGACCCGCCACTTTGGGTCACCACGGGTAGCTGTAAGCATCAGTTTCGTGGTTTGTTTTTTTTGTTGTTGTTAGCTGGCTAATTCTTTTTGCGCAATTTCTTTTGGTTTTCAAAATTATAAAAGAAATATTGTTTGAGAGCATTTTTTTCTGGTTAATTCAATCTTTAACCTGGCCAGTCAAAATTATATCCAAAAGTCTTTCTCCTTTTTATGCATCTGGTGATTCGGTAGTCGGCGGGGATGGGGGAGAACCTGGTGATTCAGGGTTGGTACTTGCTTGGTCTCGCTCGTCCGCCCCTGTCACAATCACCGGTCTCTTATTCATTGGCCACCGTCTGTTTGTGTGTGCAAGGGGAACGAGTTTTATGTTTGAGAACGTGCGTACGCATGATTAGTCGTTTGGATGCGTGGTTGGAGAATTGTGTCATTTTGAAATGTTGCTATAAAATGTGGAGATAATTGTGCCATTGAATTATTATTATTTGCAAATATGGTGGCAGTTATAAAACAATGGTTGCTGTATTAGTTCGTTCCTAAGAAAGGAAAATGTTGAACGTGAGTGAGGGAAGGATGAAGATATAAATTGCTATTCGTTTATTTAGCCTGTTAATGCAATCTCTTACCTGCTTCATGTGAGGAGACCTTTAGCGACCATTCCTCATTTGGTTTGTTTACTGTGTTATGCTCAGGTCTGTGTTGAGCTGGTGTTACTAATGTAGTCAGCAAACACCTCCCCTCGCCCATCATGCGAGTGGCCGTTAGGATTAAGCAGCCAAGTTCAGACCATACTGATGCGGAGTTCCAGTACCCTTTCTTCTTTCCTTCCAGTTCCTTCCTTTTTCTCCTCCTCCCGGGGGCTTCACCCGAAGCTTGCGCTGTTGGTGCTACGCAGTGAGAGGAGCACGTGGACCTTGCTGGATGGTCCTAACCCTGTCCAGGACTTTCCGCAACAACGCCTCGTCCCACGGGAGGCATTCTCCACTGTCCACGGACCTCCTACAGCGCATACAACCGGTGTGGTTAGCTCTGTGTCGTGCCATTTGGGGGTGGGTGTGTGTCAAGGGTGTCGGCCTTGAAAGACCCTTTTCAGGAACAGACCCGGTTTGGGGCGCCTGAGTCGACCCGATTACTCTCAGAGGACTTGGGAGAGACAGAAGTGTGGAGGGAGTGTGTGTGTGTCAAGGGTGTCGGCCTTGAAAGACCTATTCAGGAACAGACCTGGTTTGGGGCACCTGAGTCGCCCGATACTCTCGGAGGACTTTGGAGGGACAGAGGTTGGGGGAACCACATGAAGCACGAAAGGAATTGTGTGTTGAAATGATTAAATTGTGATTGTGCATGTTGTGTGTGTTGGGAATGTTGTTTGTGACTAATGTGTATGGTGTGTGTGTTGAAATGTTTAATTTTGATTGTGCATTTTAAATGTGTTTGGAATGCTTATTTGTGACTATGTGGGTGTCGGTGTGAATAAATGGTTTTATTGTATTGTAATCTTTCTTGTGTGGTCTCTTGCAGGGCGTTGAGGTCAGTCACTCCCTTCACTCCCATCTAGACCGATCCTGTCAGGGCAGACCTCCAGGGGTCGTTCGTGACATTTGTGGGGGCTCGTCCGGGATGTGAAGGGCTCTGACTGTCTCTCTCCTCGTTTCGCGGAGTACCTGTCCAGTCCTGTCTGTCTTGTATGTGTTTTTGTCAGTTTGTCGTGGGTGTTTGTGGGTGGTTTGGGTGGGTGACGCTAGCGTGTAGGGAGTCTTTTGGGGTGGCCTGAGGGAACATCTGGTGGGACTGGGAGTCCCAATTGAGACGAAGGGGAAATCGACCGCGTCCAGACCTCTTTCCGCCGGGGCCTCACGCAGATCGGCCGTTAAGACTTTTTCCCTTTCTGTTGCCACTCAGTCTGCCATTCCTGCTTTGTGGTTAACCCCGTTTTCTTAACCGGGTGGTTGAGTACAGGTGGGTGTATCAGACGTTAGTGTCACATTTTTTTTTCTTCTCCGGATTCCTTCTGTCATTATTTTTTTTTTTGTCGGTGAGCCCCACCGCACTGTGCTCGTGTTGTGGAGCGCGGTGTTGCCAGAGTGGGGAGCAGCTGGACATTTTTTTTTTTTTTTCGGTGAGCCCCACTGCACTGTTTCTCGTGTTGTGGAGTGCGGGGTTGCCCGAGTGGGAGCAGCCTGGACACTGTACGTTGACATTTTTTTTTATTCGCTGTTTCTCAGTCAGTCACCAAGAGACGTGACATATCCGTGCGGTATCTGTTTTTCAAGTGGAATTGTCTTTCCCCTGTATTTGAGAACCGTAGGATATAGTTGTCATGGCAACGTCCGGTGCCTGTGGTATGGCGACGCATGCGTCGCAAAAGAAAGGTCTTCAAAATGTATCCCTACTATTAGTACCAGTACTTCGACTACAGTGACTTCCACTTATTCCCGTGCTGTAGCCGATAGTCCAGCGAGTACTTTCACTACTTCTTCGCTAGGGGATCTTCCTGCTGAGACCCCGACTGGCACTTCCGCTTGGAAGCGTCAGAGATAGTGAAGCAACTGTGGGCTTCTGTTGAGTCGCAGAAACCGAAACCCTCTCTTCTCCATGCTTCCCCTCGTAAGGAGCATGCCCCAGGAGACTTTCCTCATGGGAAAGTCGAGACCCAAGGGATGGTTCAAACGGGTCAGCCTCCCGTGTCGGGAGTGGTGAATCCCGCCCAGGACATCACCTCCGTCCTGATGTTTCTGGAGCGACAGCGACGAGAGGACGCTTCCAGACAGGAAGCTCTGCGTAGGGAAGAGGCTTCCCCAAGCAGGAAGCCCTGTGTAGAGAAGAGCTAGATTAGGATGGGGCTCTGCGCAGGGGAGAGGAGGCTGCTAGACAGGAAGCTCTGCGTAGGGAAGAGGCTACTCAGCGTAGGGAAGAGGCGTCTCGTAGGGAAGAGGCTGCTCTGCGTAGGAAGAGTTAGATAGGATGGAAGCCTGCGAAAGGGAAGAGGCTACACAACGTGGGGAAGAGATGGAACAACTTCTTTCGGGACTCCCGCATCTGTAAGCCCAGGGGTTAATCAACAGGCAAGTGATAGAGTTAGAGGCCCAAAATTAAAGCTTCCAGAGTTCAGACCTAGGGAGGACATTGATATTTTCTTAGAGCATTTTGACAAGGTAGCAAGTTCGTACCAATTGCGAGGAAACAAAAGGCCATGCACCTTTTTTCTGGATTGTCACGTACTGCAAGGGAGTGTGTGCTCACTTTTAAATAAGGCGCATCTTTTTGCAGACATGCAGTTGGCCTCTGCGAAAAACGTTTTCCATCTTACCCAAAAAACGTACAGGAGGAAGTTCAGGTCCATGAAAAAGAATAACGACGAGCCCTTTCGGCAGTTCGGAGATAGGCTGCGCAAAACGCTAGGTTATGGCGCCCATTTTGGCTAAGCGGGAGCTTGGGGAAACTGATCTCACCGAACAGCTTACCAACACCGTGACCCCAGAGTTGAGGATCCGTATAGGCGAAACAGCACCTCAGGATTTCGCGGCTGCGATTCTACCGCTGAGGTGTTTTTCTGAAGCCCGTTGGGCTTATGGGTACCCGCCCAGATACGGACAGAAGACCCTCACAGGATTTAGTGGCAGTAAGGCGCCGACGACCGCTACGGGTCGAAAAAGGCAGGCAGTTCATCGGGGACCTCAGCACCCCGACTTGTTTTCTTTGTGGTCTCCTGCCACATTAGGAAAGATTGTCCTAAAGCCGCCGGTAGTCATGGGCAGTCCTTTCCAGCGTCCCCCGTGCCTCCCGGGTAACGTGGGGTCCATCCCAGCTTCTGGTGGGACAGAGTGTCCAGTGTTTCTATCTGTTGTTGGTTCTTCCTTGGTCGACACCATCAGGGATTCGGAGCATCAACGATCTTTGTGGACAAGGATTTGGTTCCCCTGAGGCTCAGCGGGCGCCAGTTTGATGTGTGCGGGTTGGTGGCTGGTTTCACACCTCCACCCGTCCTTCTGTACTCATTCTATCTCCCCCCCTACTTCTGTGGCGAAGTAAGGGCCATCGTGGTGGAGCGACCTATGTATTCCCTTCTCATAGGGAATACACACCTTTGCAGATGGACGCAGTCAGTCCGGCTACGGATCTGCTCGTACAGGCGTGTGTGGAGTTACCACACCGCCAAAGCTAAGAAGCAGAACAGGAATTGCGTCCCGTTCTTCAGCCGATCTCTGACGAGGTTCTGGCAAGGGCCGATCCTGCTACCATGATCCGTCTTCAGGCCAGGGACTTGGATGTCCAACGCCTGCGACAACTGGTAGATCGTCCCCGCCAGTCTGCCCAACACGCCAAGGGAGCTTCAAGCTCCCCCAAGGGGATCCTCTTTAGGGTTTCACTCAGGCCCGAAACGGGGTGGCCAAGCAGCAAGTAGTCCCCAAAGCTTGAGAGAATCTGTTTCTCCGGCAGGCCCATGATTCACCCATGGCAGGCCCCATGGCTCAAAGCGGACTCTCGAGCGAGTAAGACAGGACTTTCTTCTGGCCAGGGGAACTCCAGGTTAGGCATACGCCGCATTGCAAAGTTTCC
>JAFLJL010018975.1:32491-52491 GCA_018398815.1 Conus ventricosus | reverse complement strand
AAATGGAATATCCATGTGTCTGTGGAAAGCATTTCGCTACCACCCGTGGCATGAAGATCCACAGAACAAAGATGGGATGTGTGAAGACTCATCTGAATGAGCAGCAGCGCACTGCATCAGCAGATAGACGTCGGAAGACCAAGGCCAGGATTTAAACCCAGTGCCAAGGACATCCACGCTGTTGGTTCGGATGAGGAATTTGCACAGGCCCTCGATGCCAGGCGCCTGAAACTCAACCTGCCACGAGCAAACGAAACTAAAGATTGGAGAGAACTGGATGCAAAAATCGTCCAAAGACTCGATGCACTGATAGGAAAAGCACCCTGGAACACAAACTAGCCACATATGGGGACATTGTGTATGCCACATGTAGAGACGCCTATGGAGTAAAACTACCCAAAGAGAAAACACCCCAAAGAAATCCAGACGCCAAGAAAAGATGGACAAGATGAGAGTCCAAAAGACAACCTCAGAAGCAAATGAAGACCGCACTGCCAGCTGAAAAACAAGGCTTGGAAAAACTGTGGGGAAGACCTGAAAAGAAAAACACAGCGCCCTCAGCAAAGCGGAATCTGCGAGGAAGAGGAAGAGCAAAAAGAAGAAGACACAAGAGCGCTTCTTCAGAGACCCCTTCCAGTTTGCCAGAACACTGTTTGAGCAGCCAAAATCTGGGACCCTAAGTGTGGACAAAGGAGTTCTTGAGCAGCATCTGAGGAAAACATACTCTGACTCACAGAGCAAGCACCACTCGACATTCAAGGTCTGGTGTGGCCAACCAACCCTGAGGAACAGTTCAATGGCAAGCCTCCAACGTTGGCGGAATCAAGAAGGTGGTCGACAAAGCCAGAGCCAAATCATCACCAGGGCCAAACGGAATACCTTACAGCTTTACAAGAAATGTCCCAAGGTGCTGGAGTGGCTCCACAGGCTGCTGCGATCGGCTTGGAAGAAACCAGAAGATCAGCGGCCAGTGGATGACGGCAGATGGTGTGTACATCCCAAAGAGCAAAACTCAAGTGACATCAGCCAGTTCAGGCCAATATCACTACTGAACGTCGAAGGGAAAATCTTCTTCTCTGTCATGGCAGCAAGGCTGACCAAGTACCTGATGGAAAATAAGTACTTGGATGTGTCAGTCCAGAAAGGTGGCATCCCAGGCGTGGCTGGCTGTGTAGAACACGCCACAATGATCTGGGACGCAATCCAAAAAGCAAAAAACAGAAAAGAGGGACCTGGACGTAGTGTGGCTTGATCTGGCAAACGCATATGGATCTGTGCCCCATGAGATGATACAGTTGGCTCTTGAGATGTACCATGTGCCAAAGAACATCCGCGACATGCTCAAGAAGTACTTCAATGGCTTCTCAAATGCGGTTCTCTACCAAGGAGTATACAACTGATTGGATCAACTTGGAAGTGGGCATTGCAATGGGCTGTGCAATTTCCCGTTACTGTTCGTGCTGGCAATGGAACTCATCTTGAAAGCAGCAACAACCAACGCGAGACAAACAGACCTTGGCGATGGATACAAGATGCCTCCTCTCAAGGCCTTCATGGATGACACTACAGTGATTTCATCCAGAGAAGACGAGACACGTCATGTGCTGGAGAGGCTGGACGACATAGTTGCCTCATCCAGAATGAAGTTCAAGCCAAAGAAATCACGGAGTCTCTCACTGAGGAAAGGAAAAGTGGCCGAATCTGTGGTCTTCAGTGTTGCCAACCAGGCCATTCCAACAGTCACAGAAGAACCAGTCAAGAGCCTTGGAAGATGGTTGATGATACGCGAAGACACACAAAGAGCAAAAGAAACCAAGCAGATGGCGGAAGAAGGCTTGGAGACCATTGACCAGTGTGGGCTCCCTGGCAAATACAAGGTCTGGTGTCTGCAGTTCATGCTGATACCAAAGCTCCTATGGCCTCTGATGATATACAACATCTGCACCAGCACAGTGGAGGCAATGGAAGCCAAAATCAACAAGTTCACAAGGAAATGGCTTGGTGTCCCACCCTGTCTGACTGACATCGCGCTGTACTGTCGCCAAGCAAAGCTCAAACTACCACTGAAATCCATCCTGGAGGAATACAAAGCAGGGAAGATCAGACTTCAAAGCATGCTGGAGGACTCAGGAGACAAGGTGGTAGAAGCAATCAAGCCCCAGCTGAAGACAGGCAGAAAATGGAAAGTTCAAGAGGCGATGGATTCTGCAAAAGAAAGTCTCAAGATCAGAGAAATAACAGGACACACACAGACCAACAGACAAGGACTGGGGGTGACCAAAACTGAATGGTGGTCAAAGGCCAAAGGAAAAGCCAAAAGAGACATGATGATTCAGGAGATGAGAAAAGAAGAAGACCAAAAAAGACTCCAAAAAGCAGTCCAGCAGAGCCAGCAAGGGCAATGGACAACGTGGGAGAATGCACTCCAAAGAAGTCTAACTTGGAATGACATTTGGCACATGGCCCCTCTCAGGATCAGCTTCATTCTCAGATCTGCATATGACCTTCTGCCCTCAAATGCAAACCTGGTGAAGTGGGGGAAAACAGACGATCCTGCATGCCCCCTCTGCCATGAAAAACAAACAGTGGAGCATGTTCTAAGCTCATGTAAAGTAGCCCTGTCTCAAGGAAGGTACACATGGAGGCACAACCAAGTGCTCAAAGAAATTGTACAAGTAGTCTGGGCTAGTACCAACACCACAAAAGGGAGAATCAGGACTCCAAAAGCACCCGCAACATTCTTCACGGCAGGAGGCAGCAAATCATGGCCAAGAACAACAGTGCCACTCGAAACATGCAGGCAGAGTCTGCTGGATGGGGCAGATGACTGGGAGTGCACTGCAGACCTCCCAGAATGGAAGAGTCACCCAGAGATCATCAGCAAGAGTGGCATGAGACCAGACATAGTAGTCCACTCTAAGTCAACCAAGCAGCTGATCATGATCGAGCTCACAGTGCCATATGAGAACAGAATGGAGGCAGCTCAAATCTACAAGACTGAAAAGTATGCTGATCTGGCAAACAGCCTGAGGAGAGAAGGCTATCAGGTCAAAGTCCTCACTGCAGAAATTGGAAGCTAGGGGATTTTGTAGGAACGTCTGCATACAGCCTCATGAAACAGCTCTCAGTTGCAGGGAAGGAAAAAACCAGAGCCCTGAAAGCAATGGCAGAAGCGGCAGAGAGGTGTTCAAGCTGGATCTGGTCAAGGAGGAACAAAAGTGAACTTCATAAGGCTTAATTTCCCTACAAATATCAGGTGTCCCTGTGGCTCAGTGGTTAAAGCGCGAGTCATTAAGTAGAAAATGAGCATGTCCAGAGGGTCATGGGTTCGAATCCCAGCCATGGCTCGTCCCAAGATGGGGGAAAAAAAAAAAGGGGGCAGCAGAGGGACATCCGGAGTCATGAACCGGGTGTGGCCCAACCCCCCTAGAGTGTCAGGAGATAAGGGCCGAAACACTTGCTTGAAGGGGGCTTCTCTTCTGAGGACTCTCTGCTGCCACGCTCTCCACGAGTTTCTTTCTACTTGTATTGTTATATGCTGATGATACAATTTTACTGGCAAATTCTAAATCAGCTTTGCAAAAAGAACTTAATGCCTTACATATATATTGCATGCAATGGCAATTAGAAGTAAATCCAAGAAAACAAAAATAGTTGTCTTTCATGGTCGAAATAGTATGCGTGAATTTTTTTTCTTTGGGAATGAAAAAATAGAGGTTCTTAATTCAATTAAATACTTAGGCATCGAGTTCAGCAGAACAGGTTCGTTTTACAAAGCAAAAAAATGTTGCTTATAATCAGGCTGTCAAGGCAATGTTTTCATTATTACAAATTGCAAGGAAGCAGAAATTGCCAATTGATGTTTGCATACAATTATTTTATTCCATAGTTGTACCTGTGTTGTTGTATGGTTGTGAAATTTGGGGTTATGAAAATGTTGATATATTAGAAAAGTTACAGTTACGTTTTTTAAAGTATTTATTTAGATTAAATAAAAACTACAATGACTTCAATGATTTATGGTGAAACCGGAATCTATCCTTTATCTGTACTGATTAAAGTAAGAATGATAAGGTTCTGGGCTAACTTAGTTGTTCTTGATTCTAAGAAGTATTCAAACAAAGTATATAATATCTTACATGAACCATATACAAAAGGAATTTTCGTTTCACCATGGCTTAGTTATGTTAAAAGCATTTATTTGAAACTGGTTTTGATTGTGTTTGGGAATCTCATTCATTCACAAACAGAAATAACTTATGTAGTGTTTTTAAAAAGGAGTTGCTAATAATTATGCTCGTGATTGGCGCAGTTCTCTTGAAAACAGCAACAAGTGTGTATTCTATAAAAAGTATAAAGGACTGTCTTTGGAAAAGAACATTGTATTTCTACCTTACCAGATATATATGTTATACCTTTATTCAAATTTAGATGTAGTAACCATAAATTGCAAATTGAAATTGGAAGACACCATAATGTTCCAAGAGAATTGCGTGTTTGTCGTAACTGTGAAATGGGTGAAATTGGAGATGAATTTCATTGCATCATGGAATGTCCAAAATATAATGAACTTCGTGAAAAATTCATCCCTAAAAAATATTAAAAACAAAGTCTGTTTTCAACTTTTGTAATTTATTTCAAAAAGGAAGACGCATTTGTTTGAATATTAGTAAGTTTCTAAAAAATGGGAAGATTGTTTAATGAGATCGTTACAGTTCACCAGAATTCAGCATTTCGCAACCATGTTCACACATTGTTCTGAGTGAGTTTCGTATTTCTCTTTGTTACATTTGTATCCTCCATGCCCCAGCAGGGGTCAAAGGATTAAATTTGAATTGAATTGAATTGAATTGAATTGTAAACCAGATTTAGCCCTGCTAGCAAGACCTTGTATATTTCCAACAAAATTCAAACCTATGGACAAAGACGATATCGGAATGCTTATAAGCAGTGACCACAGATATCACGTCACCATCCTAAGACCATCACTGTGCCACTTACGCTTCACGCTTGCCGAATTTTACCTATACATCCCTAACGGGGACTCCTTGGTGAAGAGTTAGTGATCTGTGAATGGTAAATACATAGTGACTCACTTGTTGGATCTGTCACTGTAGGAAATGCCGTAATCGGTATCGTTTGGGCGGGTCGATCAGGTGAATCATGAAAAAAAAAAAGTCACGGCTTTAGTGAGAGAAAAAAAGTAATGAATGTATTAACATTTGAAACAGTACAATTATGTTCGCCGTCCAGTTCTTTCGATTCAGCTGACTGAAGGGCAATGACAGAGAGACAGAGAGAGAGAGAGAGAGAGAGAGAGAGAGAGAGAGAGAGAGAGAGAGAGAGAGGAGAGAGAGAGAGAGAGAGAGTAAGGCCGTAGCCCTCTATGATGAAGGCAATTACAACATTACAAGAAAATTATCAAAAAATGCAGTAGTATCACGAGCCCAAGAAAAGGCAATGCAGAAATGATCATGATAAAAACCGCTTCTCTTAAGTGAAAAGCACAGCACGCACGCACGCACGCACGCACGCACGCACGCACGACACGACACGCACGCACGTACGCACACACACACACACACACACACACACACACACACATATATATAAGAGAGAGAGAGAGAGAGAGAGAAAGAGGGGAGAGAGAGAGAGAGAGAAGAGAGAGGAGAGAGAGAGAGAGAGAGAGAGAGAGAGAGAGAGGAGAGAGATCATTTGTAAATCTAGCAGCATGGTTGCTGCTTTCTTTTATTTGAATCGCGAGCTCATAAATAAATAATGAAAAGGAACAGGGCTGCACACGTCTCCTTGTTTTACTCCTCTAGTGCACATTAAATAGTTAATTTATTGTCACTTGGTATCCTTGTTATAACGGCTTGATACATGCTGTGAATACACTGTAACAGTTATTCCCCTCACCCCGTTTTGCCTAGCAATATAGGTCACAGTAAATTTCGATAGACTGATTCAAACGCCTTTTCAAAGTCAATCATTAAAGAAAACAGCTTCTGAATCAAGGCAAGAAAGGTAAACATATGGTCTACATTCGAGTATCCGCGTTTAAATCGTGCCTGATGTTCACCGGTTTGGCTATACTCTTCTACACATTCCTGATGTTTTGAGTTTATAATTTTACTGAATATTTGCAACTAATATCAGACAACGAGATACCTCGATAGTTGTTTACATTCTTTACATCACCTTTTAATACAGCGGAAGAGTTATAGACTCCCACCAAGACTCGGGGAAAAATACCCTTATCAAGCAAATCTTTGAAGAACATGGCAAAAAAGACTATGATCTGTTCGCACAGAGATTTCAAAAAGTCCCCAATAATTCCTACAGGGTCTCCAGCTTTACCAGACATTCTTGTAAGTGCAAATAAAACTTTATCTTTGAAATAGGACGGTCCATGAACTCATTTTCGACATTTGGTAAGGCATAATCATGAGAGAACTATAAAATGCCAATCCTGACTCAAACCGCTCTCAACCAGTTTCGAGCGGTTTCAGTCGGGATAGGAATTTTTATAGTTCTCTCAGACATTTACTGTTCTCTTGATAATCCATCACACATTTTTTCAATAAACAAAAAATAACGATTATCTACAAACAAACATACTGTGTTGGAATATCCGTTTTCAATACTAATTTACTAAACTTTTCAGATTGTAGTTTTTGCTCAATCCTTGTTTTTCTGTTTTGTTTTTAATAACATTATTTTCGCGCAAACATGCATCAAATGCGTCGCTGTCTTTGTGTAAATAAAACTACAGTTTTTAACTGTTCTCTAAAGTCTTTTAAAACCGAGTTATATTTTTGACATAAAATCCACACACTTATCCCAGCATGTCTTCCGCTGAAAGCTATGTTTTGACAACAGCGTTTCTCTTTTTAACTATGTCTCTTTCTGCTGAACAGTCATCTATAATAAATAGTGTCTGTGTTCCTTCAAACGCTCTATAAAAGTATTCCAAACACTCACTCAATTTATTGCTAGGATCAACTAAATATATGTCATCATCTGTCCATATAAACCTTCTATTATGATATGCTTTGTTCCGTTTAAGAGTTGGACAGAAAATCACAGCATAATCAAAATTATAGCGATAAACTGTTTGTAATAGGTCTAGGAAAAATATTGTTTTTCCACAGCCAGTTTGTCCACAAATCAATGAACAATGAGGCTCTTTTGTCATAAAGTTTTAACTGCTCCATAGTTTTTTTTAGAATTTAATTTAATCCTGTTATTATATTTATCATACTCTCTGTAAGAACTTGTTCAGTATAATAAAACCCTATAAGGCCTAGATGTGTAAGATTAATCCAATTCAGTTCTGTAAGATTGTTTCTATTTAAGTCAACACTGATTTTGTTGCTTGTTGTTATGGTCTTAATATCCTCACCATTGTGAAGAACGACGACGGTAACTTAAGATGTTTAACGTCTAGGTTTTGCCAGCTAATATTAATTCCTTTTATAAGGGCGTCACTAACGCCCACAACCCCATCCCTCTCCACATCTTTGAGACAGAAATTTCAAATATCATTGTGAACGTGTCTCCTAATTTCCTGTGCGGAATGAACTGTAATTTTGTAGAAGCTTCCTTTAAAACCGTTTCTTTTCTGTGGGGACGTACTGTTTTTTCCCATACGGCGTTATTTCAATCTCTTTCCGACTATTGTCCTCTGGCATAAGACTTACATGTAAAGGGCCAGAGTTGAATGCTTTTCTGAAACTTTTTTGACGGCTAAAAAATGTAAATGGGCTTATGAATTCAAATTTTATGTCCCATTCTAAATATGGTTCTAAGTGCCATTTGCTGTCAGGTTTTCGAACTATTTTATATTCATACTGGCCAGCATTATTTGCTTCTACATTGCGCAGTTTGTTTCTAGTTTAGGAAACCTTTTGCTGTCGCCTACTTCTTTACGTTTATAATCACCATCTTTAGTGTACTCAAAACCATACAAAGCGCCTATCTCGCCATTTCTGTTCAAAGTCCGCAACGTCTGCAAGGTCTTTTAATTCTAAGGTTATACACCTGACAGGCGCTAATGTAACTCCTGATTCTTCTGGCCCACGCGACATTTTTTAGAACAACTAATTATTTTATTTCTAAAACAATGTGTAGGTTATCACATTTCACAACTTTTCCTGCTTTGTCTGCGATTTTTTATATTAAATGATCCGACCCTCCCACAAACTAATCTTTTAAACTGTAAATTAGGGAATTGTATAATTTCATAATCGCAATATGCAGCTTTCCCTGACGGAAGAGCTCTTAAAACAGTTGAGGGCCTTCCATCATTATAAGTTTTCATCAGTGCTCAGCTCATCCAAATGAACATAGAGTAATGAATGTAATGCAAGATCGAGCGGTCTTTCCCCCTCAAACGTTAGTTTTGTTTGGCGCAACTCTAAAACTATGAATGGACCGATCGGCAGTTGTAAAGCCTAACATTTTAGCTAGCTCTTTATCAAAATAGTACCCTACTTCTTCTTCTTCTTCAGGCTTAAAGGCCAACATTGTTTTCAGATTCGCACTGTTAAGTTTGAGAGTAATGTCAAAGTTACTCATTGCTTCTTTTAGTGAGCAAAACCCGTAATAACCATCAGGTATGGTTAACTGGCTAACTAATTGTCCTCTATTATTTAACTTTTTTAATCTTATTATTCTCCTTGGATTCACTTATATTAAACCATACAACTTTGTAAAATATTTCATGAAGTGCAACCATTTTGGCTCGCAATTGTTATCAATAGCATGTTCTAAAAACGAAGGACGGTCTTGAGTTGTTATTGTTACAAACATTTTTTAAACGAAATAAAAATGAGTGCATTCAAATATACTAATGCAAAATATTTTGTTGGGCCGCACTACAATCTTAAAAATATAACAACCGATACTCTTGACATTTCTGTGACTCAGTCTGACGCCTTTCAAGTAAAGGTTGTACTCCATTGAACGCTATCTTAACCCTCCTATTTAAAAAGACCACATCCCAAAAGTGTGGTTTAGTCATCCGATGCAGTTTTACCAGAACCAGTTGAACTTTGCTGTGTTTTGTGCATCAACTGGGTGCGGAGTGTCGTATGCTGATCACTTAAATCATCCTGATCCTTTGGTGAGGTCAGTGTACAGATTTCATTTTTATTACACCTTCAGGCGTATTTTGACTGAATTGCAAGCGCCATTGCCAAATGACAAACCGTTTAATCCATTCAGCAACCGAATAGACATGAAGGCTTTTGAAAGGTCTGTAACGAATTCAATATTAATGTTAAGGAAGACTTTAGACAAAAGTTGGATCTTAATCATGGCTTAGGCACCCCTTATTTTTGGGGTGTGCACAGAAAGTATAACTATGACTGGAATCCTCCTTACACATCTTTCTCTTCAGGCACAGGGGTTCACCTCGGGTCCATAGAGCAAGAGCATAAAACAGCAATGGACAACATTTATATTAGACACTTCTAAGGGCCTAACTAAAGCAGGAATAGAACGAATAAACGACTCTGTTCGTACTTACGTTTGGTGTTTGCTAGGTTCGCAAGCACAAACGAGGTCGAGCATAACTGATCCTTCTACTGGTTTTGATGCACAAAAACAATACTTAGCAAATTTAGAGGACGCCATTAATTCTACAGTTGATTTACCTTCAAGTATAAAAAGGTACCAAAATGTTTTACAATACGCAAGATCGAGAGTAGACTTTGCTGTTGGCACTGGTTTATACATGCTGCCTTCTGACCTCAGACTCCAGATAGGCACAATAATAAACTACAATAATGAAATCCTTGTGGCAGGCAATGAACAGAAGGTTGGAAAAAACGAAATAAATTCTGAGCCAGTATATTGCAAGCAGTAAACAAACAAGATGACTCCCCAAAAATAAGTCATCCAATCCCCAAGGTCCAAAGCCTAAAGGCCATTAAAGACGGGGACTTGTTTGCAATGACCATGAATATGAAAAGACAGCACTTGTTGTTGTATTAACTGCATAGGATTACTCGGTCTTTATCTTACTAAATTTTAACCCAACATTAAGAGAATAATGTCCATAAGTGCTCGGCCATTAAGCCAATTTCTTTGCCTGCAGTAGACAAAAGCCAGCTAACAACACCCCCTAATATCCCCGGGTAAAGCGTCCATGGTTTTACTGCTAATCTTTTTAATAAACCCGAAAGATGATCAAGTTGTTTTTTACCCATGATTTTCAGGTGGTGATGGAGGCGATGGCGGTGGAGGCACTGGGCGTTGTTCGCCGCCGCCTGTTAATAGCCATCACCATTTGTACTTATTGCAAATCCTAAGGCCGTTATAACGCTTACTAATGTGACTCCTTGCTCTCAAAACAGTGTTGGGATTCGTTCTGCAGCGTGTGTCTTCATATAAAATTCTTTGGATGGGTTTCTCTTATTCTGCTCACTTGAGTTCGAAATTTGTTCTCGGTTAGTAGACAACACTTCTAGTCTTGCTGATCTCTCTTGTTCAAGATCTTTTAGTCTTTGGTTATTCTTTTTTTAAATTATCAGGCCCTAAGTTGGCGTCATCAGCCTCAACGAGTTTTTTTTTTTTCTCTTTTTATATGCTCACTAGTTCACCCAGTTTTGCAAAATTTGGGTTTGTTAATTCGCCTCTGATGTTTCTCAAAGCATGATCAAGGGCCGCTATTTCTCGCATGGGTTAGCGGTGAGTTGTGTATAGTCTTTAATGCTGTTTCTTCTGAAAAACTGGTTTCTGCTTCTATTGCATTTATTAATTCGTCTGCCGATTGATTTAATTTCTTTAAGTTCCATGTTTTGCATTTGGTTATCTGTCGGGAAAGTTCCTGCAGTGTGTTTTGAATTTTTAGAAACTGCCTCCGCCCTTAATTTTCGGTCTAACAAGCCCAAGGCGATTTTGATCTTTCACACTGAGACTTTGTATAATTTTTACTCTGGCTAAAAACTTTGATGGGTCTGGTTTAAGTTGTAAGCGAACAAGTTTTTCCTTGATCGTTTTTCACAGACAAATGACCATCTTTTAATTCAAAATCATTTGGGTCTATAAATTCGGGAGGTTCTTGACCTAAACTTTGGTAAAATGATCTGCCCTTAGGTTCTGTTATTTCATGCCACATTGAGAGCGTTGAGCGATGTTGTATCAAAGGGATCATTTCACTCATGTCGTCTCCAGGACAAAAACATCATAATCTTCTTCACCTTCAATTCCTGCCATGTTTTAAAATAATTAACTTTTATTTTGTTTTATAAAAATGTCGCAAACATATGGTTCAATTCTTGACCCGCATAAAAGACGAAGACCCCTTTTGGCGTGAAGGGAAATAACGGAATATTTTTGTCCCAAATAATCCATCTACTATTGATGCAGATCAAATTCTTACTGTCAAATTTCCAGACCTAGGAGCGGATAAAAGTGATTGTGCCAGGCTCTGCGCGACTTACTTTAAAAATAGAACTCGAATCAACAACAGACACAAACAGGACAGTTGTCCGAATTCTGGGACGGGCAATCTTTAAGAAAATTTCTAAAAAACTTTGAGGGGCAAAAAATTTTTTCCCTTTACACAATGCAGACATATTTTTAACCTATTCTGATCTATGGCTAACCGCGAATGAAAGGAATGATCTTGCGTTTCAAGGAATCAAAAAATAATGAAGCACTAAAACACAGAATAGGCGCCGCAGATGCTAAAGACGGCAAAAACCCCGAAGCTGTAAGTTATGCATATGGAAATCGCTTTTCCATCCCCTTTGGGATTTTGATTTGTAAAGTGCTCATGCGCCATACTTTCAAGGAGCATTAAAAGACAGATTGTCATAGAACTAACTTTTAATGAATACAAACGCGTTATTAAATCTGCAGACACCGAAGCAAAGTACAGCATTTCTGACATCGCGCCAGAGTTTGACATTGTTGCAACCCCCCACTTAGAAAGGCTGATTGAGCAGCAATATCAGTAAAAATTAGCAATATATTACGAAAGGTGATTCACCATTCTACACATCCTAAAAGCAGGGCGACACGATATGGAATTTCATTTTAGCGTCTCAGCAAGATCACTCAAGGTATTTTATTGCTGTGCGAAGATGAAGAACCGTTTAAAAGCCCAAACTGAAAAGTTTCTTAATCAAAATTTATGAAAGTAAAAAGTACAATTGAGGGTAGTCCAAACCAAATCTACGTAGTGGGCTTAAACCTTATCGCATTTTGATGAAATAAGAAAAATGTTTGGTGGCGGAGGCATAGAAGTCCAACAGTAGACCTTGTGTCTAAAGATCTACACCTTCACAGTGTTAGACTTGATGAATATTTAACAACGAAATACGGTTTAAATGGATTGACCTAAGGTCAACTGAGGATAATCAGTTGCATGGAAGTGGGAGAAGGGTTTAAAAGACATAATAAACATTCAAATTGATAAAGAAAAAGATGGCGATAAACCGCTTAATGTATATTTGTTTTTTAATATATGATGCGCAGCTGAATATTCAAGATACAGATTAAAAGATATACAATACTAATTTTTTTTATTTTTTAAAAAAAAAAGCATGTCTGTTCAAGTTTATCCAAAAGCGCCTACAGCGCCAGAGTCACCAAAAGAAGAGATTAGTAGAAACCCCCGACATAAAAACCTTCAGATTAACAAACATTACACAAATGCAACAAAAACTAAGCAAGACCTTTCAAAATACAGCAAAACAAACGAAGGTATTCTGCTGCCTGTAATGCTGTTACATATGTTAATACTGGAGCATCGGCTTTGAGCGGCCTATCAGCAGGGACAAGTGTTGCTCTCTTTGCAACAGGCGTTGGTGACCCCCAGCTTTACCTCTAGGTGGTTTGTCTTTTGCTCTTGGCCCGTGTTCATTAGCTGTAAGTGCTGCTAGCAAAAAAATAAAAACTAAACTCCAAAAGCAACCGGGGTATGGTTCAACCCAATAACAGCTAAACTTAGTTCGTTCAAACTGACAATAAATATGCACTAGTTGACTCAAACATCACGGACGAAGAATTTAGTCATTTACAGGCCGATTTTGATGACTATAAAAGACAAAGTTTGATCTTCAAAAAGGCAAGGGCAAGTTTTTTCACAACAGCCAGACAAACCCAGCAGATAAAAAAGGAATGTTTAAAAAAAGTAAACGAGACATTAAACTCTGTTCTAAACAGCTCACATTAACAACGCCAAAGGGTGTTTTTTACTTTAGTTATGAGTCCAAGCACAAAAAGACCGTCGATATTGATTTTGATTAAGTTTTTTTTTTTTTAAATTTAAATAAATATTTTGAGTTAGAAAAAAAACTCAGCATGGATAGATATATGAAGGACCAGACGAATTGTTTGAAGGAATGCTCGAGGGAGAGCGTTTATCAAAAGCTTTAAATTTATATTGATCTAGAAGTCGTTTAACCAACAAACGTACAGGCAAGTGTTGTGCATGCTATTTCTCAAGTTCCAGTAAACTAACAATAGACCCCCCAGTTAAAGTAATGTAGCTGTTTTAATCGACTATATTTAAAAATAAATGAAGAAAATCTAGAAGTCTGGGTCTCAACTAAACAACAGGTTTATTCTTTCTCATAATGACATTTAAAACCTGGTTGGGCAGACCAACTGCTTACACAGTTTGATGTGGCCCCTGAAGAACCAAAATGAGAGGCTCCGGGGGGTCAGAGGGCGAAGTCTTAGAGATCAGATTAAAACAGGCTAAGTATGAGCCAATTTTAGGCAAGTCTTACATTCCACTACCTCCAGCATTAGTCGCAAAAAGAGCAGTTCTAAACATAAGAATTCCCGACAACAAATGTTTTATGTGGTGTGTTCTTGCAAGGCTGCATTACGTCCGCAAAAACGCAGAGAGAGTATCTACTATAAGCCTTACGTCAAAGATCTTAACTTCAATGGAAATCCTTTCCTGTTTGCGTGGGCAAAATTGATCAGTTTGAAGAACAAAACAAACCAATAACTGTTAAAGTATACACATGGTCTGAGGGAAAAAAATTTGGTGCCTATTAGAGTGTCTAAAGACCCGCCCCAAAAATAGGGGATCCGGCCAAAAGCCATGGGACTTACCCTAATGCCTTCGCCAACGGGCTGTCTCAACATTACACTTGATACGCACAAAGAGCAAACTAATGCAGCATACTTCAAAAATGGGGACAAACAAAAATTCTGTTTGAAAGTTTAACAAGAATTCCATCTGTTCCAGCCGCGCATGAACATATAAAACATTGTAAAAGTTTAGTAGACTGTAATACGAACTAATTACGCCCCACCCAGATCTAAAGTTAGTTTTAAGAACTGGAAACGGATGCAAACGAGTCCATATGTTGTTTACGCAGACTTCGAATCACTCATTGTTCCCTTTTGAAGGGCCAACCCCCCCCGAAACTTCCGAAAAAAGCCTTAGTGAGTAAACATCAGATTTGTTTATTTCGCTTTCATTTTTGTCAGGTCGGATGGCGCCCATTCAGAAAACCCGAATGTATAGAGGACCAGATGCTGCAAAATACTTCTTAGAACGCATGCAGCAATTGCGTAATGATTGTTCTAATAATCTGAATTTATCTGATATCAAGATGACGCCTGAAGACCAACAACAGTATAAATCAGCCACACATTGTTGGATTTGCGGTTTAGACCTCTCCTTAGACGCAGCGAATCCAACAGTAAGAGACCATGATCACATTAGCGGAAAGTTCAGAGGAGCAGCGCACAGTAAATGCAATCTTCAACTAAACTTTAATCCTAAGACATGGAAATTACCCATCTTCTTTCACAACTTGCGAGGTTATGACTCTCACCTTATAATGCGAGCAGTAAACTCCAACACCTCCAGGGTGTCATGCATTCCACAGTCATCGGAAAAGTACATGTGTTTCACTTTAAATAACATGTCTTTTTATGACTCTATGCAACACATGATGGGATCATTAGAGTCGCTGGCTATGTCCTTAAAGTCCTGCCCAATAACGGAAGAATATTTTGACCAACTCTTGTTTGAAAGGGCGTTTACCCTTATGAGTACATGAACAGTTGGCAAAGGTTTGACGAAGATACACTTCCGCCTAAAGGCGCGTTCTTTTCTAGTCTTAGAGGAAAGGACATCAGTGATTCTGATTACCAGCATGCTCAAGATGCGTGGCAGAAGTTAGATTGTAAAACGATGGGAGACTATCATGACTCCTACTTGATGGCTGATACATGTTTGTTGGCGGACGTCTTTGAAAATTATAGAAAAACCTGCATGAAACATTATAGCCTGGATCCCACGCATTACATTTCTGCGCCCGGGATGAGTTGGGATGCTTTCTTAAAGTTTACTGGAGACAGATTGATTTATTGTCTGACCTGCCAATGCTTCAGATGATTGAAAACGGATTGCGTGGAGGAATTAGTATGGCGTCGCATCATTACTGTAAAGCAAACAACAAATACCTAGATGATTATGATCCGAGTAAAAGGTCTAACTATATCATGTATTAGATGCAAACAATCTGTATGGTTGGGCTATGGTTCAATCACTTCCGTTACGCAACTTTAAAATGAAAACATACGACGATCTGAAAAATATTCAAGGGGTATTAAAGTGGTTGGGCAGTTTGGCGCCTGATCAACAGCGTGGTTTCATTCTAGAAGTTGACTTAGAATATCCTCATGAACTCCATGACCTGCATAATGACTATCCTTTAGCAGCAGAAAGCCTAAAGATGGCGAAAACAGAGCCGCCTAAACTTGTGCCCAATCTTCGAGGCAAAAAAAATTATGTCTGTCATTACAGACTTCTACAATTTTATTTAAGACATGGTTGAAGTTGACAGCAGTTCATCGTATAATTGCTTTTGATCAAGAACAGTTCATGAAACCATACATAATGAAGAACACTGATCTCAGAACTAAATCCACAGATGCTTCAGAAAAAGACTTTTTCAAGCTGATGAACAACAGCTGTTTCGGAAAGACTATGGAGAATCCGCACAAGCGTAAAGATGTCAGATTGGTCACCAGAGAGAAAGAAGCAATTAAGCTGACTTCAAAACCAAATTATCAGGACTTAGAAGATTTCATGATCAGCTTTTTGGCATAATGATGAAAAAAAAAAGAAAGTCAAATTGGACAAACCTGTATTTATTGGTTTACTGTTTTAGAATTATCAAAGCTTTTGATGTTAGAATTTCTTTATGACTACTTTAAACCCTCGTATCCAGAGTCCAGAGTACTTTACACAGATACAGATAGTTTTGTTATAGATATCCCTACTGAAGACATCTATAAAGACATGGAAATAGAAGTAGCTAAAGGGCATGCGGGATGGTACGACACATCTGATTACCCTAAAGATTCGCCTTTACATTCAATTACTAATAAGAAGGTTTTAGGAAAGATGAAGGATGAATTATCCAGAGGGTGATTAAGGAGTTTATTGGTTTAAGGTCGAAAATGTACAGTATTTCGAGCCAGGAGAAAACCATTAAGAAAGCAAAAGGAATATCTCGCAGCGTTGTGCAGTCAAACATATCGCATGACAACTACAAAGAAGCATTGTTTGACAATAAGACTTTTCATCATGACAACGTAAAACTGCGATCTAATCTACATGAGATCAACACAACGGTTGTAACAAAGAAGTCATTAGATAAACAAACACAAAACGTGTGTTTGTTAATCCCGAGTTTTCATATGCAATCGGACATTGGAGAACAGCATAATTATATATCTTCTTTGTCCGCGGGTTCGGTTTATATTTTTCCCGAAGTTTATCTATAAGCTCAATCGCATCAATATCCAATTCATTCAAAATTTTTCTCATGTTTTGCTTGATGTGCTCGAATTTTTTTTTATTTCAAGATATTCTTTATCCCATTTTTGATAATCAAAATTTGGGATTTGGGGTTGTAGGTGATCTGGATGCATTGCCATGTCCTGATGAGTCCTCGCAAATGTTGCCCTAATAGCAGAATTCAAATCAAATGATTTCCGCATCAATTCCAAGGTCTCTGCATTTATCATTCTTGTTTCGGGTTTAGTTTCCATGTAAGAATTCTTTCTTCTGTGCTTCAATACGTAAGGTTTCTTCGTTGTGAGCTTCCATTTTAACTCAAATATATTTACGTAAATTAATTAAAGCGGAACTGTGTCTGGTGGGATTATCTGCAGTTCTTCCTTCACAAAAGATCTTTGAGGAGCCGGTTGTTTCGTTGTGTCAGTTTCTCGTAAATAATACACGGGCGGATTCATTTTTACAATTCTTTTTATTTCATATGGATCAACACTCCAAACTGGATCCGTTGCCCTGATGCGAGTGTCCCCTTCTGCTTCCCCCGGTAAAATAAAGGTACCTTACTTTCAAACCAAATGGTAATAGTTTGCCGGATGAACTGACGTCTCCTTCAACAACATTTATTGTTTGATTTTGATTGCTTGTACTGGTTTTAGCCCTTTAAATTCTTCATTATTCATTGTGCGCAAAACTGAGGGCAGTCTTCTAACCCATTCTGTGTTGCGAGAATTGTCAATCAGCTCTCTGTGATACTGGTAGGAAAAAGTCTTTCAGATAACTGTTTGTTAAAGTTTTCAACTAAAGCCTGTGATCTGTGAACTCCTGGAATGCCTCTTTTAATGGTAACTCTATGTTTTAACAATAATTGATTCACTGGCCTTTAAATTCCTTTCCATCATCGACTTGAATCATGCGAGATAAGTTAGAGGGCCTCGTTGGTATATCAGTTGTATGGCAACAGCAACAGCAGAAGCACTCTTTTGTGTATAATGGTTCCGCATCTTTGGATCTTGAAGCTATGTCAATGACTGTGAGTGCATACTTAAATCTTTTTCGCCTAATCGTATCATGGGGTAAATATAGAAGGTCCATTTGATGGGTGCGTTTGGTATTTGTATTCACAAAGTGTGGTCTCTGTATTCGTCTAGGCGCTGGTAAATAAATTTGCCAAATCGCTTGTTTAGATAACCATTCTTTTGCTGTTTGTTCACTGACCCCCGCTGCTTGGCTTAGCTTTTTTATTGCTGTTATTCCCTTCCAATACCTTTTGGCGAATAATAGATTTTGTTCATTTTTTATTCAGCCAATATTATGCGCAACAAAATACACAACGGTCATGCCAAAGGCAATAAACGCAATTTCTTGCATCTTTTGTTTTTCTGATGGTTGATAAAAGTCACTGAATTTTGGTGGGGGCAATGTTTCCATTGGTTTGCCCGTTACTAGATAATACTCTTTTATTGCTTGATCGACGTCTTTAAATGTGTAAGCTGCATGTCCCTGTTTTTTTCAGTTTGTCGTTAATGAAATCTAACTGCTCAATTCTCTGCTTTTCATAGTGATCTTGTGCTGCAGCTAGTTGCTCCACAGCTTTGTTATGTCTTTTTCTCTCGCCATCATCCCATAGTTTACTAAAAGCGTAATTACTTCTGCTAAAAGCAAGCGCATTCACTACTGCGCCACCTATCATCATTACGAGTGAAGCCAATTTTTATAAATGTATTTTTTTTACATATTAATACTGTCTGGAATTATTCCTTGCTTAACTAGAAAATCTTTCGTAGCAAACGAAGCTGCAATGATAGCAATTAGCTTTGCTGAATCCTCAAAGTCTAGTTTGCCAAGATCTGCCGGTTTAATTTTTAACAAGCTTTTACCAAGCATTGTGTATCCTATACTTAGGCCTCCAATAACAGCAGAATGGTATACAAGATTGGTAACTGTCTTTTCGGTGCTCATTTTTTAAAAACAAAATAATAATTATATTTTAGTAATAAAACATGAACACCGATGATCTACTAAACATTCCTGAACTTATGATTACAAATGACCAAGTTGATGACCAAGCTATTATGCCAAAAAAAGAAAGACTGTATTCTTTGGCAGCATGTGGAAAAACAAAACAGTTCCTCGGAAATGAATTCAGCATAGAACAGATTCAACAGATGTCGCCACAAGACATTGTAAAGTATCATAACAGGTATGAAGCGCAACTAGGATCAAGAATGGTAAAAAGTGTCGGGCAAACGTTCTTAGTTTGTACACTAAACTAGTCAGCAGATTTGCCCCCATTGATTCTAAACAAGATTTTATGTATGATTTAACGCAGGATCCAGTTTTAACAAAGTCATTAGAGTCTCTAGGATGTGATCTATACTACAAATTTGGAACATTATTATCGCCGCTAATTCATGGCATTAATTACTTTTAATCATATAGATTTTGTTTCTCTTAAAAATGACCGAGCCAGAAAATCAGCAGAATCAGAAAACATTGAATCAGGTGGAGAAAGTGATGAGTAAGAAGCCTGGGCACGTTGCAGCAGGAAAAAGATTAGCAGAGTGGAACAAACAAAAAAAATTACAGTTACAATCACAAAATGAAAAAGTGCCAGAGCCGCAGCCAGTTGTTTCAATGCCGGCTTTAAAAACACCAGAACAAGTTGATCCTACAGCAACGCCAGGGTTGCCTACACCACCAAAGTCTTCACAGAATTTTCTTAAAACAATTGTCATTTTTGGCGGCATTGCTGCTGCTGGGGTGGTTATTACGGTTATAAAATATATAAACAAAGACACCAAAAACCAAAGCAGTCCAAACAATCTCTGCCACTAAATACAAAATCCGAACACAAAAGTATGCCAGAACCGCCAACAACAAAAGATCATTTGATCCATTTCTAATGCATTAATACTTTATTGATACTGCAATCCTAACATACTGGATTGGTTTTTGATTTATTATAAATGAATTTGTTTCTTTGATAAAAATAGATCATGACGGATTGTTATTTGTTTAAAATGATGGAGTCAATAAATAAAGACATGGAGTCTATAAAAGACATTTCCATAGACCAGAATTGTAATCAATGCGGTTGCTTACAATGTAAGAACTTCATTAAGATCTATCGACCGATCTCGCGCCAATGACGCTGAGCAAGACATCCTCGACGATGACGCGTTTTTTGAGGCGTGTGTGTACTATATTAGGC